>BGPR01001530.1:100779-135334 GCA_013235015.1 Araneus ventricosus
GATTGTATGCATTGCAATAAAATTCATACTGTATACATTGCAGATAAAAGATAAAAGCATTGTACATTTTTCGTTATAAAATGTTACTTATTTGTAACCTTTTATTATTTCGAAAAATACATATCAAAATCGTTATAAAATATACGAAGTATTTTGAAGATTGTTTCAATTTCAATTTCCTAAACATAAGTAGTTTGTGAATAAATGTAAATAAGTTTATGATCAGGTGATTATCTTTTTTTTAGTTTTATTCTTTTGGTCTTCTTGTTTTTAATATAAAGAAATAATGAGTTCAACTTTTAAGAATTCGTTTCATATTCTAAATTTTTAAAAAAATCCCATTCATAAGGCATGAAATTTTATTTAAATACTGAATGCTTATGCTGTCATCGTAAATCGTCAAAAAAAAAAATAGAGGGGAAAGGCAATTTCTCTTTCAATTGACTAAAAAGTTTAAAGTTATTTTAAATTTCTTCAAATTTCATGCTTTGAAACCCTAATTGAAACTAATTTCGAATTTTACAGTTTTAATTTTAGCACTGAATGTTTTTAAACTGAAAAATTTTTCATATTTCCTCATAAAATCAAGAAAGCAGCACACATTTTTACAATATAAAAAAATCAACATGATTCGCAACAAGATTACAACATGATTCGCAAAAAATAATTAAAGGAATTTTATCTTTCCTTTAAAAAGGAATGCTTGAATTCAATTATCACATTCAAATTGCAGTTTCAAAATGTGAATATCAAATGATATAATATGCATTTGTATCAAATATTCGAATCTTCTGCGGTCCCAATGACCGAGCAGCCTCTGCATAATTTAAAGTTACTTATAAGTTTATCCGATTTTATATTCTATTTCTCTGAAATATATTTATAGCAATTCGCATTTAGTACTGAATATTCGATATGCTCCTGTCAGAATTCTACAATAACGAAAGCACACTACAAATTGTGCATTTTTCATACTTGAATCAAAAATTGTAAAAATATTTAACATTTCTCTTGTTCAAAAACCGCTATAGAGGTTTTAACCTTTATACTTTCGTACGGTAAGGATGTTATCCCAAACCTGAGAAATACACTTCAGATACTTTTAACAATTTCAGTGTCTATTGCTAGCTGTAAATGCTCATTCAGTAAACTGTTATTAATCTTGTCACTTGAACGAATTTAATTTGATGGAGTAATTGATGAATTTTCCTCCATAAAGGCTAAAAAAGTACATGTTTAATCGAAATACAATGTAATTCGAACTATTATTTATCTAATTTAACACTACATTACTCAGTACTGCATATTTACATTACTTTACCTTCCAGTAATATAAATATATAATACGATGCACGATGTAAGTACCTCGTACATACGCGCGACTTGCTGGAGGGTTGAATTTTTGCCTTTTAAAAATTAATTTTGACTATTTAATAACAATTTATTATATTGACTTCACTATTGATTTGGAGTAGGATAAAGTTTTTAACAATTTTAACAATTAAAGTTTGTTTCATTAGTCATATTTGTTGAATATAAAAATTCATATCTTTTCTTTTCCATTATGTATAATGTGTATGTTAATTGTTGTTATAACTGTGCATGTACTCTAAGTTTGAATTTAAAAAGCGAACTTAGTTCATCAATTTTTCCTTTTTGTAGCTCTGTCTATTTTGATTTTGCTGTCAAATAAATTATTTAAAATGCTTCGAATCTCTACTTCTCTGATGCAATTAATAATTTCAAGTATATTAAAGTTAAAAATTATTTTCATTATCAAAAGTTATTTTAAAAATAATATGTCCTATATTCCTTATGCATAAATTATATTTTGTTATGCCTTAAGTCATATTCCAACCTGAGAAATGTAATAAATACCAGATGCAATTAATCATTATTTGGTTATAGGAAATTTGTTGCAAGGCCCCGCAAATCAACTTTGGACCAGGCCCCTCTTTTATTTGGACCGGGTCTGCATCGGACAGTAACATGACAAATCGTTGCAGTAAAGAAATTCGATCTTACTGACTGCAGCGGTTCTTTCGAAAGATTTGCATTTGAAAATTCTTTACAAATCATTTTAAAGGAAATGCTAATTCAGACATTCAGATTTTCTCATTATTTTATTTATTTGAGAATGCGCTCTAAAGAAAAATCGAGTTATAGTGCCGCATGAGATAAAATACAGATAAAAGAAAACACACGAAATACACACAAATAAATAAACACACAAAATAAAGAACAATGACTAACAAATTAAACACACAAAGGATATTTACAATCACAGAAGAATGCAATTATCAAATAAAAGAACACACCATGTTTATGAGTTTAAAAGTTGAAAACATTTTACTTTAAAATCATTAAAAGACATATTGAAAACATTAAGGCTCTTCATAATATTTATTAAAAAGTTAATAAAATTTGCATAAAGCAAAATTGCCAAAGTAACTAAATTTAATAAAAACATTCTGAAATAGTTTTCTGTCTCTTAAAGTTCTGGCCTGCATGCAAAAACGAGCACAGTTCACTATTTTTTGCAGGGTAATCAATTATGTTCTTACTGTCTTACCGCCATGAGAAAAACCCTAGACACCAGACATGAATGTGGCGGTAGTTATGGAAACGGGATATTCTACTGCATTTTGGGTGTGAAGGAAAGGGCTTTCTTTCATTTGGCGTAGATAGAACCGGCGGAAGTCTCCTTTCTCTTTGTACTTCGTTCGAAAACGAATTCCTCGCCTAACGGAAGTGCGCCTAGATTGCCAAATGTTGGGGTTGATTTTATATCTGTATCCCTCCTTTCTTCGACACATCTATTTGAGGCAGCCCTGCTCAGAGTTTTTCTCCTGGCGGTAAAGCAGTAATAATTTTATAGAAAAATAGCTTACAATAAATATATCTATGGGATTATATTATTCAGTTGCTCTTTCTTCATGCCGTTGACTACGATACTTATTTGAAGTAAGTTTCTTCCCTTCTTGTTTCATTTGAACCTCATTCCTTTATTAACCCTTTGCACACGGAAAATTAATTAAATGCATAATTATTTCAAGAGCTAATATTATTACTTTGGAACGTAAAAAATTTGTTTGTGTAAGTTCATTTTTTCTAAAAAATTATTCTACAACTTCTTATAACTTTGTAGGTAGTTTTTTAACCATCAAAATCAAGAAACGTCAAAATGATGCACCGTCTAGAATGATGACTGAGAGTCACCTCTCGAGTGCAAAGGGTTAAAACGAACTGGGTTGCCTTAAATATTTGAGATTTGTTTCATGAACCCATCCTTATTTTATCACTGTGATATATATGTTGGGTAATATAAATATATGAAAAGAGGATAAAAATATCAAGCTTTTAAATAATAGCATCCCCAAAACAATCATTAGATGCTACAATCGAATATAAATATCTGAGGGGCAAAAGAAAAAATAACATCCACTTATTTAAGTTATCGAAAACAAAATTCCTTAAACAAGTATTCTGAGTAAATATAAACTATCCCCAGAATGTAAAATCAACAGATATTCGGAAATAGATTTAAAAATTTTCATATTGAAAACAAACAATCAACAAGAAACTGTAACCAATTAGGTAGGCATATCATAAGCAAAATTGCAAATACTCCACAATATCAGTAAAGATAATAAATATAATCTTCATAGCCGATAGCTGACTGCTTTGAAGATATTATGTAGAATTTAACGCAATATTAGAAATTTTTTTGCATGTAATAATCGAAGAAAGATAATAACAACAATAATTTATTCTTTTAAAATATTGGCTTTCTCGAGAAGCTATCTTAGGCAATAAAATACCGTAAATTAAAGCAAATTAATAAAATCTCAATGAAATTTTGCTAATCACACGCAGTTTTAAAATCCTAATCTTGTTCTTAAATCCTTTCGCGGGGAGTTTTTTCTTTTTTTTTTTCAACTCCACAACGTTTCTGATAGGATGAACTAGGAGTAGGGCACACTAGAATGACAAAACAAAGATGTTTTATTTTTAGGAAAAATATGTCCCTTGGTTTAGGATCGGGTCATATATAAGGTGGGCTCAAATGAAAAGGAGACTACAGTTATAGGGAAAGAAATTTTAATAACAATATTCTAATTATAGTTCATGTGAACAATACAACTATAAATAATCGCCATCGACATTGATCCCAGCACGTAGGAAGGGAGTGGATGGCTTCAGTGTAGAAACTGCTGGGTCAGGCAAACACCCATTCTCGCTGTCTTCTGATTCTCTGACAGATGCTTGGGCACCCACTGTGCACAAACTTTTCCATAACCAAGCTTTTTGTGGATTATGTAATGCACAGTTCCTTTGCTTATCGACCGTTCAACAGCAATTTCACGTGTGGTGATCCAACGATTCTGCCGTATGAGCTCATCCACAGCCGAAATCGTGACACTGTTGGTCACAACATGTGCCTGCCCAGGGCGTGGCAAGTCCTTGATGTTTACGCGTCCCGCCTCATAACGCTGACACAATCGGAATCGTGCGAGAGACTGCTCTCCGCACACTTCTTTCATCCTACAATAAATTTGTGAAGCATGCTCCCCTTCTGCTCGAAGAAATTGGATAACTGCTCTTTGTGCTGATCTGGAGGAATCCATCATGCAACGAACTGCAGAAACAACTCTCCAGAAATGAGGATATTGATGAGAGGCCGTTAACTACGCAGGTGCAACTGGGAATACCACCACGTCATCTATCGGCTAGCACATTAAGTCACTGGGATTTGATACAACGCCGATACAGCCAAGGTCTCTTTTTCATTTGGGCACACCTTATATATCCCATCAATCATGATGGCTGGGACATATGTGTCCCAGTAGTCTTCATTGATTAATTTTGTAAAAAAAATATTAAAACTTTGCAATTTGTGTTTATAAATCAATCAAAATTTTATTAAAAATACACGATATTTTCTGAAACCAAAGCAGACGCAAGCGTTAGCCATCAAATAAGCTGATGCGACGTAAGGTAGTGACATCATGTTCTGTAAATGACAGCTTCTTCTCAAAAATTGGCAAGACTGGCGTCAATACTTTCACTATACCAAGGCGCGTTTCTATTCTAAAGGTACTATTTAAAGTTTTCTCGGGACGTATGTGTCTCGTTAGTCGCGAAAGGGTTAGAGCACTCAATGTTTTCCGCCTTTCCTACTTTCTCATTTACAAATGGTATATTTCATATACAAATGGGACCTCTGATACAGAGGTGGCGCCAGTGGAGGTCCACGGGGCCAGGACGGCCCTGTCGAGGATGCTGTGCTTCCCCGTCACATGGTGGGGTGTTTGCATGAAAAAAGGAGACAAAATGCCAATTTTTGAAAATAGTTTTAAGATGATCAAATATACTAAACTATGTAATTAAATAGTTAAAATATCCTACTTTCAGTCTAATATGCATTTTCGCACCTAGTAAATTAATACAATTGTAAAAAGTGAAAAATTAGTGCTTGCGAATTTTTGAATGATCGCAGCCTTTTCGAAAGAACCGTTTTCAAGTGTACAATCAGGTGAGAAAGCTCAGTTTCACTTCAGTTTTTTGCATTGGATCTTATTCATGGAAGAATAACACACAAAAGTTATACATTTTTTTATATATTGTTGGTAAAATTTTGTGTAAAACTAAGACACTTAAAACTTGTAAGAATTTTTTTTCAATTTTTAAATAAACTTTAGGAACATTAAGGATTTAGTTGTACTTCCAAGCCTCTCCAAGCTAAGATTTTTATACCAAAAGAAAGCCTAAATCTCTTAGAAAGACGATAAAAAGGTATCTGCCGCGGATTCCCGCGGATGGACTTATGGTTGAACTTTTGTTTATAGTGTTTGAAAATAATCAAATAATGTTTTATACTCATTCAGTTTTTTAAAGTATATTTTTATAAAATTCGATAATAAAATCTGTCGAGAAGGTTTCTGTGATCTGCATTCTTCCCTGTAAAGCCTCAGAAGTTGAAGAATACACGTGAGAAGACACTCTCATCTCCAAATATCCGTATCACACCATCTTAAGAATGTGAAAAATATTTATAATAAAAGTATTTTGAAAATGGGAATATAGCACAACCAGATGAATGTAGATACCGCTCTTGTAGCTAAATAAACAAAATTTCCGCCATAGGAAACTTGATCGGAACTCGCAGATGTTTTTTAAGGCGAATATCTGCAAGCATTTTTTTTTTTTTAGAAATCGAGATCGCTATTGGAGGAGCCTTATGATGCAGTTTGATATTTATTTCTTCGAACAATATAATTGATCGCTTGTGGAGGTAATCATTTGGTATTAATTTGTTTTATTATTAATTTTATTAATATTTTTAAAATACTTTGAAGAAGAGTTCGGAACATTGGAATAATATTTATTTTGAATATGCGTATTTTGAATTGTGAATAAGTATGGAGAGGACTATATATACAAATTATAAATTCCTAATGTAGAAATCTACCTGCTTGTCTGCAGTAACAAATCTAAATTATTTGGAAAAGTTTAAAATTGCTCTAACCTACCATGATAGAAAGCAAATTGCGTTAAAAGATATTTTGAATTCTTTTAAAGCGTATCGTATATTTAATAAGCATTTCCTTTAACATCAATTATAAAAGTTTTGAAGAGAAAGTATCTATATAATCCCCTGAAAGAATGTCGCATGAAAACGATTTTTGTTTTGACCTACAGATTAAAAAAAAAAAAAAAATTCTACATATTAGTACACTAATAAAAGTGCGTTTTATTATAAAGTGTTTTATATTTTTATTAATCATAATTTTTCACTTTTTAGTCTTTAATATATTTCATAATTCATTATTGTAAATATATGGAACCTTGTTCTCCATTCTTTTTCTCAGGTTCACGGTCTCATAATGCCTCTGATGGGAAACCAAAATTTAATTAAAATTTATCGATTGAATTAAGTTTTTAGAATTGTAGAACACAGAGGACAACGAATTTCAAACAAGAAGCAAACTTCTAAGTAGAGCAGAAACGTGCGACCAATTAAAAGTCAATAGTAAATTAAAACTGCAACAGAAAGGTTTCAAATTCAAACACGTTTTCAAATTTATCAAAGCTACAATGAAGCATTGTCTAGATTTAGTATAACTTCTGGGGAAAAATAACTTATCATGAATGTCCCAAATTTTTAATAACATTTAACTCTCTCATCACGTTTCTCAATAACATCTAATAAATAATTAAATTATTTGAATCATATAAATGAAAAGTAAACAATGTTTATTTTTGAACGATATGTCATGGTAAATACCAATGGTCTAGCGAGGATAGGTGGCGCCCGGGACAAGATATGAATTTTTTTCGCCTCCAGTCTTCATCAGTAGTTTAGCAAGAGTAAATGGCGCCCTGGATATTGTAATTATTCTTCATACCTAAGCATATTTGGTTTAAAGAAAGTTGTTTGTTTGCTGGTTGGTTGGTTGTGTGAGGTTTAATTGCGCAAGAGCCAATCTTGGTAAATCTGTGCCAGTTTAAAAAAGGGACATAATCGTACTATGGTTTTATTTCCACGGCGCCCCCTGAGACTGACTCCCGGGGCATGGATACCCCCATTTCCTTCCGACACTACACCACCAGTAAATACCCAAACTTGCAATCTGTCTTAATCTATATGCGTTTTCCGAATACTCTTTATCTGATTTTTAAAATTTCTTTTTCAGAAACTTCTTAAAGACATTTCCCGCGATCTTCTGAAAAGGTATTCTAATTTTATGCAAGAAAAACCGTAGGGTAAAAAGCGGATAGTCACGAATCTTCTTTTGAATATTCAAACAATTTACTAAACTTGCATGTAAATGGATGGCTCCCAAGAATCCATTTATGTATGAATTCTTGGAAGAGAAGAATTCTAAGAAGTTCTCAGTTGACAAGATTGATGCCATCCGCGGGTGCTTATTTTCTAACATAAGGTAAACGTCTTGGCAACCGTTGATCTTCTCTTAAGGTTCAAAATTATCTACACATATTTCAACAAGAATTGGCTTTAAATTTTTAAAAGTGCTTTTAATATGAGAAGTCCATTTCTTTTTATCATTCAAAAATTCTGACTGTCTGAAAATTCTTAGACTGTGTCTTAGACACGGACCATTTCCGGATATTAATCGAACTAATTTAAAATTGTAATTATAAACGTAGTTTATAACTTTTCTTATTATATGCATCTTCTTTTTATATATTTTTAGCACAAATATGTCAAAAATATGTTTGAAACCAAATAATTTGGGACGACAAGTGTAATGGGAAAGCGCTTAAAATGTATTCAATATGATTCAACGTTCTTCTTTCTGTACCATATAATTTAAGTTCAATGTTTATAACTCAAGAAACCACAAAAATATAAACACGATTAAATAAAGGAGTGTAAGAACAAGAGAAGTGCCTCCCTAAGCCCACAGTGTGTGGTCAAAGAATTCTTTTTTGCGGTTTCTGAGGTTATAAATCGGGAACGCAAACCAAAGGTGATAAAATAAAGATATATATATTTTTAAAGGATAAATTTGCCACACAGCCTTGGAAAGAATCATAAGCATGACATTCTTGTGATTCGACCTCAGTGAGCCATCAAAGTTTTGTTCTTGCTAAAATTCGTATTCGCAAATTCGCTTCAAATACGTATTTTTAACTTGGAAGTTGTAGCGGTGTCATAACGGTAGAAGGCGCAATAATTTGGTTACACTCATTTTAAATAAGGTCTATTTAAGCTAAATTTGTTGGGAGTCGAAGATTGTGGCCCAAGAGGCCGTGCGCTTCGCCCCCCCCCCCCTCCCCATCACTGTAGGTAGGAGGCGCAAATATCGCCTACCACGGTTTCTTCTTGATTCATGGTGTTATTTGGTGGCTACTACTGGAATTATAAAACTTTCTCCTGCAGTACTTGTAAGAGGAAGCCATTTGAACCTCTGCTGTTTTTTTCTTTATTCTGGAATTTTTTGCTAATTTTCGTATAAGGGGAGTTAATAATTCTGTTTCATTATTTTTAGTATAATCAGTGAAGTTCAAGTGATCATGTTATATGATTGGAGATAGTGATAGTGACTATAATTGGTTACATTTTGGTGTATATCTTTCTTGGTTTCCGATTCGATTCCGAAGGGGGAGGCCGCCATTTTAGGTTATTTGCAATATCGCCCACTTAAGTATTATCATTATCGATAAGCCCTTTGAGGGGCACTATATTAAAAATAATAATAATTTGCTTTAAAAAATACATGGTTGATGTCCTATCACCTGAAAATGCTCCCAAGTTCTTTCTTGTTTTGATTTTTTATTTAGGGGGAAAGTGTTTAAAGGATATATTGGATAGGGTTGCTAATTATGAAAACGTTAATGCAAGGTAGGTGCCCAATTTTAAAATTTAGTTTAATATATATAAATTATTAAATCAGTACTGGGTGCTGAAATATAAAACACAATAATATGCAATTCTAGCTACACTCTTATAAATCACCTACCTTTGCAGACCTGAAAAAACTTAGCCGCTAAAGAAATTAATAAACTGAATACCTAAGATACATTGCGTTGTTTTTAAAAAATAGAAAACTCAAAGAATACCAAAGTTCTTAACTTTTAAATATTTATTTATAGACAATTAATTAAAGGTTATTACTGCCAAATTTAAATTAATCATGTTCAAGAATATCGACATAACAAAATTGTGCACTATACCATACATATATAGAGAAGAAATAAAATATACACATGAATACAATGCTTAGAAAATTAAGAAAAATGGATTATACTTTGTCGTAACTACATTATATCGTTGCAAAAATAGGCACAAAAACATCATCCTGGAACGATTATTAACATAGCCCATTTTATTCCGAAAACTTGGTGTAACAAATTGATAAAATTGCAAGAGACTTCTGCCATTCAATTGAAATTTTGCTACATGAGCACTATTTCGTTCATACACTGAACTGCTTCTCACATTTGGTGATTGGTAAAAAAGAAAAATCAGAACCGCCACTCAGATTAAACTTTCAGTAACTGATATATTATATCAGAATGCGTTGTCTCACACAACCACATTTCTTGACTTCCATTCAAAATGGCAATAAAAAAAATCGTTATTTTTTTTACAGCACTGTCGGCCACTCGTTCCATTTTCGAATACAGTGATTTATTCTCAACGTGAACTTGTGAGTTATACCAAATCAGAATTTTCGGTCATAATCAATACTGCAGAGATTCAAAACCAATCTACCGTTCAGCAACACGCTTTTGCAGTGCGACGTCTGTCATATTCAATACTGAAGAGGCCCAATTCAGACGCTTTCTTCAGAATAATATTTTTCTGCTGGTTCTACATCTTACAAAAGATTCAGATAAATTCTCTAAGCCGGTCCACACACCTGAAAGGAAGAAAACCGAAGGAAAAAAAAATCCAACGGATTCGACCCCCAGGGTGTGAACGTTACGTTCCGTATTTTAAAGCAATCTAAATCAGACAAAGGAAAATGCTTCCAGTGAAACACCAAAGCCAAATAACGCCAAAATTCCTACGCAGAACAAGATGGCGAGTAAATAATCCCGTTGAAAAAATTTTGATTTATAAATTAATAAAGTTGATACATTAATGGAAAAGACAACAAAAGTTAAGACAATTAATATTTAAGTCGAATACAAAGTAAATAATTAAGAAAAATTTAGATATTTAATGAAACAGCTAAAAATTACCGTTTGAATTTCAAAAGTTGTCAGAAATGCCACATGAGATGAAAGAAACTTTGATGGAGAGGAATTAAATAATTAAAAATACTGATGAAACCGAAAAATGATGTAGATGCAATTTTTGCAGTCTAACAGGATACTTTAATTATATTCCTAAAAGTACAAAGTACAAGTCTTGTATTTGCTTTCGATTTTGTTGTGCTTTAATTTTCATATTTAATTAATAAAGTATGATCATAACATAAGTTACACATTATTTTAATCTATTTTTGGCATAGGTGATATAAGGAACATAATAGTGGGCGATATTAGAAACACTGCTTTTAGTAGGAAAAATGCCGAGGTCGCGAAAAGAAATTTCGGAGTGTGAGTTAAACTTATATGTTAGAGATATAATTCAGTTTGTTTTTGAAAAACTGTCCGAATAATACATTGGAACAATTTTTAGACAAATTGCACACGAATTAGTCCTTTGATTAAAATAATAGCTTAAGTAGACGATATTTGGGCCTCCTTTTTATTTCTGAATAGATAACTTACTTCAATAAAATTTGACTCCATATTATATACTACTTACTTCTCGTTTCCTGATTATATTTTTAAAAAACAGAAATTATCCGAGTTGAACGAAACCGCAATCACTTCGAATAATCGAAAACTCGGTTAACAGTGATTAAGTTCTAAATCATGACTTCTCTTCTTTTGGTAAGGTTTTCTAAATTTGATTATTTGAAATTATACAAATAAGTCTACAAGTAATATCACTTTTTATCAAACTCTTTTATTAGTTATCAAACACCTTACACGCATTTTAATGAAATTTCATATGGATGCACAAAACTTTCTGTCGGAAAGCCGGGAGACAAAGGTAGCTTTCTTTTATCCGGAGATATAAGGAAAAGAAAATTCCACGCCCTTCCCCTTCCGTCCTTTCCGCCTCTAATTTCGTAAGAGTTGGAGCTATGAGGATGAATGAGGGTGGGCGGGAATGCTATTGATTATAGCTTCTTAACGAGGCGTCATATCCACAGGTTGAAAAGCAGTCTAAGTAAGGGGCTGAAAATATTGTTACAAAAATCGTTCTGTGGGGGTTGTAATGTTTCCTTCCCGCGAGCTTAATTCCCATGAGAAAAAAAGTGCCGGCCCTTTTGATACTGGCGGTAAACAGCAGGAGAGTTGCACCTGGACATCGCTAACGAGACGGGCGCAAGAAGAAGGACTTCACACAGAGGGCCGCCACAATGTCGATGAATAAATCACTGTCAGCGCGGACATTAGCGGTACCTTTTGGTGATTCCTGAATAGGCCGGTGGTGACGAAACTCAAGGACCTTCCCAGAATAAGAGGTGGACCATTCGGAAGGTGAGTTGTTGGTCAACCAGAGTACGATTATCCAGTGAAGGGAAAGATAGGAGGGGCTTCACCACTTCATCCACCCCCTGAAGGAGTGAATAAAAACTGAGGAACGGAGGAAAAAAGGAGATTGGAATTTGAATTCCTTTGGAGGACTCTCGAACGAGTTCAGGCTCCGGGGTACCGAAGAAAGCTGTGTGATCAGCGGATTGAAAGTCCCGACTGAAGTCGGACTTTGATAGACAACCCCGAGGAATCGGCATCCCCGAACTCTCGGCTCTTGAACTTGCGAGCACTCTTGGTAGTCTCGTGGTTTGGTATCACGTTGATCGGTGGAAGTTATCCATCCGATAATTACTAGTCTTCCTGGACTAATTTCTCATGGAACTTTGACGTTTTAGAACTATGATTTGTTTGTTCCTTTGTAAATAGTCATATTTAATCAAGACTTCTCTGCGAGAAGTGTCTCTTAATTATTGCTGTATGAAATAAAAGTACTTAGGCCAACCTAAGCTTGAATTATTTGGTCACTCTTAGGCCAAGGCATTACAGTGTATGGTGGAAACAGTCCAACACGCAGGATGATGGAGAATGACGGTTTATTCACACATATGCAGGAAAAACAAGTAGCACAGGTAACAGGAACAATAGTTCTTGTACAGATTAGCAACACAAACGTCAACAATTCTCTAGTAATAACAATAACAGCAGTTTCAGATTTAGCAACACAAACAGACAGCAAATCACTAATAATGACAGTAACTAATAATGACAGTAACAGCACTTTAAATAGCGTTTAGCTCACCTGCTTTCCAGCTCGCATTGCAGACGAAACTTCAAAGTTGTTCCAGTCGGTCAACACACACTACTCTGTGATCCAGGACGGTCCTTTTATACTCTCCCCGATAGGCCGTGACGTCACATGCAATCATCTAGTACATTCAACCGTATCTCCTCTCCTAATAGAGATATCGAGAAAAAGGTCGCATTTTCTGAAATCTTCTATTTGTCGCTAATGCCGCCAAAATGGTCGCCAAGGTCACGGGTACAGGCCTGATAGCTGCTGGTCACTCCATACTTACCCTCGTAAAATTCTCTCCCCAACCAAAAGACTAGTGAGGCAGGAAAGAGACATTATATTTTTGTAACAATATTAGTTGGAAGTTAGGGGTTGAAATTTACTTTTCAACCCCTAACTTCTAAGGGATTACAGCTATCGATAAATTTTTATACATTATTATCATGAGGCGATAATTCTTTTAATTCGAAATATCTTTCTTATGTTAAAAGGAGTTATGGAGAAATGAAAATTTCACCCCTCCACTATTTCCACCCACTTTGAGTTGGATTCCCATCTACGAACTTGAGCGAGACTTTCAGGTTGTCTACAACATATCCCTCGCCGGTGAAATCCAATCAAAATTACTATCGTTAGCGTGTTCGTAAGATAACACGGGCAGAGTGTTAATATACAGGGTGATTCAAAAAGAAGGAGCAGATTTAAAATATTTATTTCTAATTAACGCCAATAGATAGAGACACATACGATACATCACTGGATAGAGGAAAGTTCAAAGTTTTATTTCATGCATTCAACAAGAGTTCCATTGGTTATGCGACAAACGTAATTCTAACAAAAAAAAAAAACCGATCCCTGGTTATTGAACTCGCTGCTGTTACAATTTGATCTCCCAAATTTTCAAGAGTAGGAGGCAGCGGCTGCTACTCGGGGGGCGAGGGGGCACCCCCCACTTTTCACGAGGAAAATTAAATTTTTATATTATTTTAGAAGTCCAAAACTAAAAACTTACTGTACGGTCAATTAACTGAGTATAGTGTTTTCATAAGCGCTGCCGTTTATCATTAACATATTCTCAGTGATCTCTCGGGAGGGGAGCCGTCACCCCTACCCCACTTTTTGCGGAAAAATTCAATCTTTATTTCATTTCAACTGCCTAAAACTTGGAGTTATATATAAAAAATTCAACACTGTCCAGAAAAGCTAGCTAATTTTGTAACTAAGTTTTTTAATTTTATTGTCTACACCTATTCTCCGGGGTACTTTTAGGTGTCTATAAATTTTTTGGCCCCCCCCCCCGCCCCACTTAGTCACCCAATCGCCTAGGAGGAACATGCACGCTGTCTATTACTCACTCACGCTGTCTCCACCTCACTTCCACCACAAGATACTGCTGTACCTTGTGGTGGAAGTGAGGTGGAGCACCTTCTTGCATGAAGATAAAATCATCTCGATCTTGTTGAATTTGGGGCAAAAACAAGTGTTGGAGCATGTCCGCTTTTACCGAGATTATGAGAATGCATCAAATAAAACTTTGAACTTTCCTCTATCCATTGTTGTATCGTATGCGTCTTTATTTATTGTCGTTCATTAGAAATAAATATTTAAAATCTGATCCTTCTTTTTGAATCACCCTGTACATATATTTCTCCGAGGTCATGTTATGAGAACCATTGCAATAGGTAGCCGTCGTATAATAAATCTTCCCAGAACACAAGAGAAAAAGTTTGAATGTATAACATTGTTCGTACTCATTATCAGTAATAAGACATTACAGATCAGGAATGCACAAGACCTACTTTGCAACATAAAATGACTCTGATAACTATTTTCGGCCGGTCATTCATATTGAAAACGAGACAGTTCAAGAGTTTTTGAGGAATCTGTCGGCTCAATTCTTACAACAACGCAGTTTTCAGTTCTTAAAAGGTTCTCGTGGAAGGAGATAGCAAGTAATGGTTGTGTTTCTAAAAGCTTCCCAGATACGTTCAGAAGGCTTTAGGTTTGGATATCTCACTCTCGTACTTCTGTACGTCAAATGTAGTACAATGTTTTTAATCTATTTTCGTATCCCATATATTGTGCACTTTTCGTTTTACTTTCATATATAAGTGCAACATTTTGCTTTATTTTGCCCAGGATCATACAGGGTGTCCACTAAAGTTCCTCTCCGCCCTTTTAACTACCGAATGGCTGGAGCTATCTTCATAAGAGTGGTGTCTAAGTGACTATGCACTATTGGATGAAACCACTTACAGCGCCACCTGATGGATAACGGTGGAGTTAGCGTTATTATCTCTAAAACGGTTCGAGATAGAGGGAAAAAGTGAATTTCAAAGTTGTAGAGCATCATCGATTTAGTACAAAAAGACACCTTGTAGACGTAATTGTGGGCCTTGTTTCTTATTTATCTCGTAATTCTTGTAACTTATGTTAAAGCTAATAATAATGTGTAATAATTGTAATTGTAATTTGAATCATTCTTGACCAAAATAAAAAAAAGGACCTTCGTTTATTCTCAGGATACTCTTTTATCTGTTAAAAAAGACTTAAGTCATTAATTTCATTAGATGAAAAATATACTGCAACAAAATTTAATTCATATACTAATACATTCCCTATTCATTGTTTTTCAAATTTTTTAGCTGATGTATTTCTTGGTCTTTTGCAACAATTAATGGCTTCAGCTTACCAAAAATAAAATAAGTTGGCTGGCATAATTAAATTAATACAGTTAATAAGATGAAGGATTCAGCTGGTTACCGAAGGCAGTTAGTATTTAATACTACAAAAGCAATGTAGAAATAGAAAAAAATTGAGTTCACCTCTCGAAGCTTTTTCTCTCCTTTTGTAAAATATGCGCATCCTATTCTCTCCCTCTGCTGACTAAAAGCAGGAATACCACTCCCCACCTCCAATTATTTGTCCCGAAAGAGACGCCGAAAGCTGTCTGTCCAATAGTACTGAGTCCCCTTTACCTTTTTTACAATATTGTAAATATGACCAAATAAGCACCTCCATAGACAAAAATCGAAGAAATGGGCGAGTGTCCCCTTTTCACAGATGCCATTTGGTCAAATTACACGATCCCCTCCCCTTGTAATAATTTTAGCGGCCCAGAGAAGACGTATTTTCTTAGTTTGCTTTCCCGTCAGTTTTAGGACTGTAAAATGCATTAACAACAACAAAAAAGCTTGTTATTTAGCCACCTCCAAGGACAGAACTCTTCCTGCACAGAGGGGTCATGTCTTCCGTCTTGCCGGGGGTGATGTGGGTGGTCATTGCGTCCCGGCAACCCAAAAAAGTTTGTGTGAGGAACGTAAAACTACTTACTATTTTGTTTGTTTGCTTTAGAAAAGACGCAGGAATTTCTCTAGAAAAAATATCTTCACTTTCTCTCTCTTTCATACACACACACATATCCTGGGGCCCATATTGGCTTATGTTTAAGGGGCCCCACTTGCCATCGGGCAACTGGCCAGTCCGCCACTGAGAGGGAACACACTGTTTAAGCAAAAATATCAGTCGAATTGGACTGTCCCTCCTAATTCCTAATTGAATAGAGCAAATACCACGCGTTCAATTAGAGGCAGAAATGGCGCTATAAGAATGGACGTATGTCGGCATATCAAGAAGAAGAATCGATTCTTTTTTTTCCATGAACGGATTTTCCTATTCCAAGGAGGAAACTCGTTTGATGAGTGGCCGATTCCTCTCCACTTATTGTCATTCAGCTATCATCTTGACAGTAATGACTTTTGGTCAAAGAACGCTCGCTCTTGACACAAGTTCGAGTGCTTAATCATTCGCAGGATGTCACCGTGAGGCAGTAACAATCGATTGAAGCGCGCAACCAATTGTTATCGAGTTTGAGCATCCGTTCTCTGCTTCCTTGAAGGAGAAAATAGCTGAAATGCTCAGAGTGAGTCTTCTGTTTGGAATATTGCATACAGTGATATAATTAAAACGTTTCAATTGTTTGACACCTGAAAAGTTCACATATAAAGGAAATTATCAATAAAGGTGCTTGTAATTTGTATGTGGAATTTATAATTATATGTCTAGTGGCGGCTCGTCAGCTCAGAAACACGCAGTGTTGAAAAAAATGTCAAGAGAATACAATTAAAATACTATTTTTATAAACAGCTTCACCTCGAAATAGCCCAAAATTTTTAATTGAAATGATCTGAATAGTACAGGAAAATTATAAATTATTTTTACAACTTTAGACTTTAATAATTTCAAAATTGAACTAGATAGTAACAAACGGTTTTCAATATGTGACAAGATAACTCATAATTTTTTTTGTTTTCCAGGTGATGCAGATTTTACGGAAAAAGCTCAGTGTATATCCTGGTTCATAGAGACTAAGTCCGATACCCAAGTACAACCTTGTCGTCTGAAGCAGATGGGCGACCCGCCCCTATTTATGAAGAACACTACCTGTTTCCATAAATGACGTATACCAAGCCCAAATAGTTGGTCGGTACGGTGGTTCCCTTCCTTACTGTGTCCGAAAGTTTCGTTGCACTTGGGTATCGGACTTTGTCTGTATGAATTAGGCTACACACTGAGCTTTCTCCTGTGGGGTCCACATTTTTTGTCAAATTTGCGTCACTTGGGAAACAAAAAACTTTATGAGTTGTTATCTTATCACGCGTTGAAAACCGTTTGTTACTATCTAGTATAGTTTTAAAGTTATTAAAGTCTAAAGTTCTAAAGATAATTTATGGACACCCTGTATTTTAAAAAGCTATCGACGTATCTTTTTTTTTTGATGAGTGACTTCTAGCAAAAGAAAAAGAATGTGTATTAAAACAGATGACTTTCCATCGGGGCAACGTGAAAGCGAAACCTTAACCAAATAATCACTAACCATAAAAAGGGGATAAACACAAATGAAGAGAGGGGAAGCATGAGTGGCGTTAGAATAAAACCAATGGGGGCTCACGGTCTGCCAGACAGAAATTGGTCTCAATTTTTCGCCAGATCTTTATTTATCTACTAGTTCAGAGGTTCCCAACTTGTGGTACGCGTACCCCTGGGGGTACGTGATGGACCAGTGATGGGTACGCGAACTCAAAGTTGGTAATGACGGACCCAAGAAAACATAAGGGATTAAAAATGTTGCAGAATTTTGGGTCCCCAAGTTCGTAGGCCTACCCTCAAAATAAAGAAAAAAGGAACTGTAATTTTTAGCTATCCTTATTAGTTAATGCGAAATAATTGCAATACTGGTTTCATCTGTTTTGGCGCTGAACTAATACTATTGTAAAAATGGAATAAAATATAAAATCAAAAATAAGTCCTGCAAATGTTATTAATTCGAGTCATTTGGCACCTTTTCTTATCTAAGTCTTTAACATTATTGATAAAAACTTCTTTGCCTAGACGGATGGTTGGAGGGGGGATATGACAGTAGGGGCGCGTGAAAATAAAAAGACTGATTAAGGAGTACGCGTGGGAAAAAAGTTTGGGAAGCTAGTTGCCATGTCCATTCAACCGGTTTGGTAGCTGTAATAACAACATGCACGGGGGCATGGGGCGGCGTTCTGTACTAGTTGAATGCCCCGTTGAGTGAACGGGGTACTAAAATTTTCCACGATGGTGGTTCACAACATCCCCTGTAGCGGGGCCCTGCCCCCCACCCCACTGTCGCCGTCCCTGAGTGAAGGCAAGGCCAGAAAAAAAAGCATCACCACACAGTCGGTTGTGAGCGAAATCTGGGCCGAGGCATAGCTGCCGAGCCACCGTCAAACTCAATGGAAGAAAATTTTGGTTTAGATTAAAAACGAAAAACAAAATTAAAAAAAAAAAATTCAGAAAGCGTTGCAACTCTGCAGCCCTAATAGACTAGACGCCACTGTATATTTCAGAAATAGAATTAAATGCTAAAATTTCATCCTTCAACTATTTAGCATGATGAGAAAATATCGTCGTTTAAAAAGCAACACCACATTTCTAAATATTTCACATTTTCAGAGAGGAAGAAAAAACTGAATTTTTCGCAACTAATAACGAATATTTCTAAAGTTTTTGGTATCTGGTTGGAACATGCGATCTCATGTTCATACGAGATGTTTAAAAAATTCAGAAATGTTCATTATTAGTTGCGAAAAATTCCAGTTTTGTTGCGTGAAAATGTCTTCAACCCCCCCCCCCCGCCCACAAAAAACACACTTCCCAAAATTTTCTATCATTTTTTAAATACACCATTATTAAGTTCTAAAATATCTAAGCAAAGCGATAAGGAAATATATAGTTGATTATTATTATTAATAATCCACTGGGAGGGAACCGACCAGATAAGATTTGCAGTTATGCAAAACCTTCTCAGCGTAAAAATGAATAACAGAAAGGAGAGAAAAAAAAATTAAAACAACAATTAACACATAAAGCAAACTGAAAAAAGCCTTCAATGAATGTCTTAATTGCTGGTGGAAGAGGAAAAAAGTCTTTCTTAATCAATGATGATATCATGCCTTCGTTCATGTAGGATCTTCATAATATTCTTTTATTTTCAACAATATTTTTACACTACGTAGAAAGGTTTTCAGCACTGATCATCATGAAATGAAAGGGTTTTGTCACTGGGAAGTCAGTTGCGTAGTGGTCTGCATCACCTTTATCACCGCAAACGCAAAGATCATGTGAACATAAACCGAACCAGTGAAGATAGGTCACGACGGGCCCATGTCCTGTGATGAATTGATTGATTTTTGAATTGAATGAGGATCGATTAATGTTAACTTGGAAGGTTTGCCGTCCCGTTTTCGAAATGTACCATCTATCCTGCCAGATTTCAAGGGAACAAACACATTTTGAGATTTTTTTAAAGGCAAGGTTTAGGGAGATCAATCTTGATGTTGAGAGTACTGCCCATGAGTAGTCTGTCTGGATAACCGGTCAGCAACCTCGTTTTCTAGTACACCCGATTGTCCTTAAATCCAGGAGATTACAACTTCAGTTTTTAAGAAGTTCCAGATGTTCAGGATTTCCCGGTCAAAAGTGAGGTTGGCTGAAGAGCCACAAGAGCTTGCAGGGATGATTGATTATCTGTAAGAAAGATGCATTTTGCCAGGGACTCTTGTGAAAACCAGTTATAAAATCAGACGATGTAGCTACATCATTTTGAAAAGCATTTATAAAATTGTATGTTTATAATATAACTATGGGTCGTCAGTCCCAGGTCCGCCGAGAAAGGGGAAAGAGGAAGGAGGAAATCCTAAGTGCCCGGGACAGGATAAGGAGCGGGAGAGGATATTAGGAAAGTGTTGTGTTCGGAAGGGGGGCGCACGCTAGTATTTTGTCCTGGGAGCTGGCTTGGCTCCCGGTGGTCCTGGTCAGCCTCTTATCCATCTGATATTGTTTTTTCTGCAGCTTTGAAAACTTATCTAATATCTGAGCCTCATTTTATGGAATGGCTGCCGTGTTATCGATCCTTCAAGCGACATATAAAAAGTTAACCCTTTGCACTCAAAAAAGTAATTAGACACATAATTATTCCAAGAGCTCATGGAACGTAAAAAATATGTCTGTATAAGTTCATTTTTCCTGAAAATTTATTCTACAACTTCTTACAACTTTGTAGGTAGTTTCTTAACCATCGAAATCAAGAAACGTCAAAATGATGCACCGTCTAGAATGATGAATTAGAGTCACCTCCCGAGTGTAAAAGGTTAATATTATTACATTTTTTTTTCAGTCTGAATTCAAATTGGATGCCATTTCCTTTCCCCCTTTAACAATTATTTAAAGGAACTGTAGTAAAAAGGTCAAAGATCTCGTTATAACTTGTAGGAAAGACAGAACTAATTTGAACTCGGCGCTTGAAATAGTATCCAAATAGATTTGGTGATAGCTTAAGCCGGAGAGCTGCTGCCCTGTGAGTTCGGGTGGTTGTTGAATAATATTGCAGATTGAGCGCAGCTCTGCAATCCGTTACCAATCACTATTTCAAGGATTCGGTTTCACTGTTGGAAACTATATGTATATGAATGTGTTATACCTGTATCTATATAAGTGTGTTATAACTATATGTATATAAGTGTGTTGGAAACTATATGTATGTAGTTGCTAAATAGATTTGGTGGATAGCTTAAACCGGAGAGCTGCTGCCCTGTAAAAAAGAGAGCTGTTCCACTGTTGGAAACTATATGCATATAAGTGTGTTGGAACTATATGTATATATAGATGCCAAACAGATTTGGTGGATAGCTTAAACCGGAGAGCTGCTGCCCTGTAAGTTCGGGTGGTTGTTGAAAAAAATTTCGGATTGAACGCAGCTATGCAATCCGTAACCAATCACTATTTCAAGGATTCGGTTTCACTATTGGAAACTATATGTATCTACGTGTGTGTAAATTGCAATGCAAAATGGAATTAACTGCTACTCATTGCAGAACAAACTATTTTGGGAATATGTAGTTTTTTAATTTTTTTTTTCGATATTGTATTGCGAAACTAGCTATATCACAAAATGCTGTTTTGAAGTTGGTTTCTATTGCTTATCGGCACAAAAAATGTTCAAAGAATATGGAACAGAATACAGTTTTTTTTAAATTCTTGCGACAGTAACTTCATCTCAAAACATGTATCTTTTATGTGATGTTATATTGTATAATTGGTTTCAATAAAAACTCCCAAGCTAAATAAATTGCAAACAAAATCGGTAAAAGCAGATATTCAAAACTTTAAAAATTTCATCACAGATTGATGACAAAGAAGAATATTTTGCCTACACGATCAACAGCAACCTCATTCCCAAAACAGTTTTATGTTTTCGCACGATAAAAGGCATGCATTTGGTGCTAGAGAGTTTAAAGACACTACGGTTTAGAGGAGCACCAAAGATCAGGACGCGTGCTCTTAAAGACGAAAGCATGACTAGAGCACCTGCATAGCCTACTTTGCGAAAAAGAAAAGTACGTTCTGTAACGTGATTTATCGCAAGCTATTAAACGACTGTCTGCAAGAATTTCGTGCGAGGAGGAGTGTTATAATTTTATCGGAGAGCGTCATGCAAAAAGCTCACGTGCTGCGAAAAATCATAAATACGTCAGATGACTTCGCATCATCCATTGAAAAGAATTCCGTTTGTTCATTTAGTTTTCAGAAGATGATAGTTGAAATAATTTTTCTTCAAATTCAAGCTAATGTTTGAAATATAGAAGTTAAGAGTTTTTAAGACAAATATAAGATGGAATTCGGACATGAATGTTTTACTGAGAAATTAAGAAAATGAAATTCAGACTCAGTTTTGAACAGGTTTTGAAATATTTTTTTTTCCTTACTATCAAGATTCTTTTATTCTCTCGTACACGAAGTTACAAAAAAGAAATTACAGTAAAGCACCGTTTATATGTCTTTCAAGGGACTGACTTAAAACGACGTATAAATGAAAAGATTTATAACCGAAATTTTAATAAACAACTTCGATTATTACAAATTTAATTCTACTCACGCAAATTCATTTAAAAGTATTAATTTTAAAGTATTTTAAGATATTACTAGCATAAAACTACATAGTATAGAAATTAATAATTGAATTTTAAAATTAAACATTTATCACATAAGTGAGAAAAATCGTACCTTTATTGCATAGATTGAGTACTACTTATATAGTTAAGATTTATACGCATGCAGGAAGGCATTTAATTAAAAAAAACTTCAGTCGTCGTATGACGTGCTGATTGTCTGTGTTTATTAAATCATCTATTGTGCTCTTGAAAAGTATTATTCTAAAACTATAAGGCCAGGTGCACACTAGCCGATTTGTGTTGTTGAAGCTATAAAAATAATAATAACAACCCACATGCCCCCTGTGGAGAAGTTCTGCTGATTCAGTGTGCTCCTAATGGTCAGGCTGGAGGGTTTCCTGGTTTTCAGCCCAGCGAAACACAAATGCGGACCAGTTTCTCGTAAAAGTCCTGCATGTATAGGAGCTAAGTTGGGCCTCTACCTCAGGTAAAATCTAAGTGTTCCAAGGTTTTTTTTATTAACAAAAAATGACACACTTTTCCTTCATCATGAGTCTTTGACTCAATGGCTTGGTTAGGTATCAGACCAAATGGGATTAGAACTACTACTACTAGGATCCCCAGTTTTCTTTTTAATGAACTGAAATTAATGATTTAAAAACAAAAAAATTAATAGCAAGAACAGTTATTTTACATATTAATTTTATTCATTGCCTTTCTTCATTCATTGTCAAAACACTGCCTCTCCATAATAAATAACTTATATCGGAAAATTCATATAAAGTTAAATGCATGGCAATAAATTTACGTTTGATAAAAGAAAATGGCAAGTTAACAAACTGCAGGTATAGATGATGCGTATCTGTCAAAATAATCGACTAAAATAAAGGGTGCATTATACAGATAAAATCTAAAGGAAACTCAAAGGAGGAGCTGCTAAGATGCAGAGGAAGATAAAGCAATGTTGATTTGAGTCAGCAATGTTATGATCATCCTTTTTCGATCCTAAAATTTGTAATTGCCTTTTTAAGTTTGCCTCGGAAAACAATGCTCCTGGTCATCAATCGTGCGATGAACTTTTTTTAAAAAAATCTTCTCAATCATAGCCTCTTGAGTTTTTCCTTTGTTGACTGATGTTGTTCGAGAAGTGCTTTTTGGTTTTTCTGTAGTTCTCCGAAATGATTTGTTTGGATTGAAAAAATGATTTTATATTCTGTTTACGATTCCTTGTCTTCTTTTTCTCTGCGAGAAGGAAGTAATTTGTAAGTTAATCCTGCAAGATTCTAATATAAAAAATACTTTCCAAAAACACTTAAATGATATTTGCTTTCAGATATATTATAAATGAGGAACAGATAACGACAAGAAAGAAAAGGATGATGAATTCTGAATACCCTTTTAAGCAATTCAGGGTATTCAGAAATCATTTGGGTAAAAAGGATGATGTATTATTTGTAGTTATACACCCAAACACGAGATTTCATCTGTGGCGTAGGTGGAACCCAGAGGTAAAATATGATTCTTTCGCTACTGTTCGTCGTCAGTGTCTTTGCAAGGGTAAATGGCACCCAGAGTATTTTATTATTTTTTTCTCTCCCCTCATGACAAATTATTTAAAAAATTGGCATAAACCTACTAATGTTTTGCTTCCATGACGCCCTTATGGCAGGCACCCGGGACATCTATATTCCCCCCTTTCCTTCCTGATGATACGCCACTGGATGACATGAGATTATAAAATAGGGAAGCACGTGGAATTTACATTTTTCACGGATGTTCGTTATGGCTGTCCTTCGTTATTTAAAAATCTCCTGTCGGTAAATCACTTCTTGCCATATGCTTGTGCGTATATTCACGTGTCGATCAAACCAAGGGTAGTGCAACAAGTGTTTCTTCTCCACAAAAATTTCGTTGCAGTTTCGCCGTTTCGTTTCGAGTTTCATGAAATCAGTGAGGACATTTTTCTCTCACGGTTTTTATACGTCTCCAGAACGAAGAAAGAATGTTGAGCAAACACTGAACTATACATCTCACTCAGATGTGGACTTAACATCTACAGCTAGCTATCTCTCTACAAACTCGGGATATCATACTCCTAATCTGCCAATGAAATGGTGCCTTGCAGTCAATATTTTGCAAATTATGCAGTTATGGAACTTCCCAACTAATTGTGCCCACCCTCAATAATGTAGGTACATTAGACTGACAGCAAATAATTCAAGCGCCTTGATTTCAAATCTCATACGTGTGAGCTTGATGAACGCTAATTTATTTGTGAATCAAACATCCCCATGTGAAATAAATAGTAGTCTCTCAGTAATCTTTCAAATATCAGGACCAGGTCAGAGGACTAGTGGCGGCGAGTTGGGGGGGGGGGGGCCCGGGGGCAGTTGCCCCCTCCACTTTTCACGGGAAAAATTAAATTTTTATTTTATTTTAGACACCTAAAACTAGGAATTATAAAAAAAACAATAGTGTCCGGGTAAGCTAGCTAATTTTGTAACTAAATTTTAGAATTTTGTTGTCGACCCCCTTATTCCCGGATACTTTTAGAACTCTATTAATTTTTTGCCTTCTCACCCAATCGCCGCCACTGCAGACGGCTGTAGCACTATTGGGGGTTTATTTTAAAAATACAGATTTTAATAACAAAATCTATCTTTATTTCACAAAATATTGCAAAAATATAAAGAAAATTATACTATATATAATCAATATTATAAGATATTAACAAATCTGAGCAGCCTCCTGTTGATTATGTCGCGCCAAAGTCACCGACATCGACATGCGGTGTAGATGTCTTGTTTTTCCCTTTCACGCTCCCCACTCGCCCTTCCGAAAACGCCGGACTACTGGGGGGGGGGACACATAATAGAGAGGCCACTGTGTTCCGGAATTTTTAAAAGCAAGGAGCAAACCAGTGGCGTAACGTTCGTGGGGTGATGGGGATATATATGTTTTAAGGGGCACCATGAAGACAGAAAAAATGTCATTACCCGGGCTCCATTTACACTTGCTAAACCATAATTACGGCTGGAAGGGGCGAAAAATCATATTATTCCCCGGGCAACACTTACCCTCGCTGCACCACTGGAGCAAACCAAAATCTTCTCATTAATGGCTGCCTTAATTTCTCGTATTAAAAATACGAGTTATAAATAGAGATGTTAGCAGAACAAGTAATCAATCAATCAATGACGAATATGACAGATTCTTTCTTCAAATGTTTTATTTCTATTCAATTCGATTACAGGTGTCCCTTTGTTTAAAATAAGATTTCGGAGATTCACTCGTAGAAATGACCAGGCAGGATTTTTTTTTCAAAAATGTCATTCAACTTCGGTTCATCGACTTTAAATGAAGCATTATGTATTTCAGACAATTCCTCATTCTCTTTTGCAAACAAATGCACTTGGATATGAGTTGTCGCTTCTTTCAAGAAATGATTGGTTTGATGCATTGCAGCAAAACACAAACTGAGAGAATTGTTTTCGAGTAAATCATTGTAGTTGTTTATGTTATGAAATGCGGAAGAATTACTATTTAGAAAGCATTGTGGTTCATTTTTTTCAAAAGCGATTAAAACAGTATTATTTTGAACTCAGTCTTTGGTATATCTGCAAAAGTGAAAATACCATCCGTCACAGAGCTGTATTTTTAATTTCAATACATTCAAATGAGAAGTCTGCTTGCTACCAAGCAAGTATCGATATTTTTTTCTCAGTTCAGAGCCTAATATTTACAAAACTATAAAAAGAAACATGAAAGGAGAAGTGGGAATACAGTGATACATCTTGAAATTTCAAGATATTTCTTTTACCAAGTTGGTGAACTACAAGCAATAATTAAAATTTCTTCCATCATAATCAATAAGCACAAAAAAGAACACCTAATAAAATCCTTTCTAGATTCGCAACCAAAATAACGCTCACCACACTTTAAAAACGATCAAATAAATAATGTCAACACATAAGCATTCAGTTTGCTACACTAAGATTTTTAAATATGAACACTGCCTTTCACGTTGAACGAAAATTTTATCCACATTTTTAGTGAAATTCATTCATAAGACGTCAGTCACACGTTAAATGGATTTGAAAATCTAATTGGCAGGGCTTAGTTGGCGAGTATCCCGTGACCATAAATTTAGTTCATAAAAGCATTTATTAACATGTGTTCCTGAAGGAAATTATTAATCGTCTGCTTTTAAACTTTTCTCTTAGTGTTCTTCCAACAGTTATGTGTTCAGGCAAGTGTTCTTGTTCGTGATGCGTTTTAATGTCCAGTAGCGTCGATTGGATGGTAAAGGTGGGAGGGGGGGGATTTGTAGATATCTAAAAGTATCCGGGAATATAGGGTTAGGCAACAAAATTTAAATACAAAATTAGCAAGCTATCCCGGACACTATTGCTTTATTTATAATTCCTAGTTTTAGGCAGCTAAAATGGAATAAAAAATAAATTTTTCCAGCAAAAAGTGTTTGGGGGGGAAAGTGGCGCCCCCTTCGCCCTCAGACTCGCCACCAGTGTTAATGTTTGTTCATTTATATTAACCAGAAGCAGGAATCAATGGTTTTGTTTGTGAAACGCGGAGAGTTATTTGTCGACCTGGCTTAAAAATGAAGAACTTTGAAAATACAACCAGAACGTTGCCGTTCAAGGAAAATATTAATATATATTTATTAAAGCATATAAATAACTTTTTAAAACGTGAATTTGCATTAAAAATAGAATGCCAATCAAACAGCATTACTGAATGAAAGATTTTTGCTAAATTTAGTAATGGCATATAATTACTTCTCTTTTGGTTGTATTTTCCTAAGTTACCGTCAGAAGACTTTCAAACTTACGATATAAAGAAACAACAGTAAGAAACCGTCAGTGAAAAACGTAATTTTTAATACTTTTAGAGAATTTTTATGGCTGCTATTGGCGAGGGCATTTGGTTGCATAACACGTTGACGAAATCATATTTGGTCGCACATTACAAGTTATATCCTTTTATGGAAGTCGAAAAAGCGAACACTGCCGATTTTTTAAAACACAATATCAGATTTTCTCCATATTTTTTCTGATGAAATTATTTACTGTGGGTATGATGCCATGTGACGTCATGCCCTCTCCCCTAGCATAATATCGTGAAATCACTTATGAATCATACATTAGTTTACTATTTCTAATAATCGATTCATACTTGGAATTCACGGGTCTTACAGCCATCACGAATCTACAAGACAATATTGGTGAGCAAAAATGCGTTAAAAATCACCTTCAAATATTTAATTGAAAATGCTAATTAACTGCTTTAAACAGATTGCTTTAATTTATAGGGAATTAAAATTTCATTTTCCTATCTGTATTTAAATTTTATGGTCAATAGGGGAGTTTAAATACAAACAAACTATGAAGCTTGTTTTATCATTATATGCTCTGCATATTTGATGATTAAAATGGATACAAAATTTTAATTAAAATCGTTTGCTGGAATTCCATCTTATTGTTTTCGTTTTGAATTTTTTAAATAAGCAATTTATTTTAACTTTTATTAAATCATTTCTGTTTCATGAATCTTTTTTAATTAATAATCCGATTAAATGATTTCTTACTGTCTCGTGTGAAATATGCATGGAGAAAAGTATACTATAAAAGTATAGCATAATCGTCAAAAAAATTCAATCTTCATATTTTGATGAATCTACGTGTCTTAGATCTCCCGAAGTTCGAAGCAACCATTTTTAAAATAGTATCTCTCTGTCTATGGACACGACAATTCAAAACCACAACGAGCTAGATGGGTGAAATTCGGTATGCGGTTTTAGCACCCAAATTTTAGATTTCTATCAAATTTTGGGCGAAACACGGCTAAGGGAAGACTGCCCATGTCTCTGTCTATTATTGCGTATGTGAACACGATAACTAAAAAAAAATAAATAAAATAAATAAATGACAGGAGGTTGTCTTTTTCAAATTGCCGCTGATGTTAAAGGCGTAGGACTACTTTACTCGCGTGAATCTTTTCCGATTTTCAATTTTTTTTGTGTAACTTCTGTTGTTACCCTTTATCTCTAAAATAAGACATTATTTATGTTTTTAACATATTTAGTTACCGAGATATAAAGGATCTCCCATACAACGTTTTTTGAGGCGTTTTGGCGTGTGAATCAAATTCCTTCCTGAGGCCCCAATGGGAGGAACGTAGCCCTACGTTAAAAAAGAAATGCAGGTTAGATAGAAGAATTTAAGTATGTGATATTTGCATCAAAATTATAGACCTGCATCCAATTTTGGATCCAATCGGTGAAGGCGAAAAGGTCCGAAATGCATATTCGATTCTTTTCACTATACGATGAAACTAAGCCCAAAACATGACATATTGTGAAGTATACGAGAAAGTCAAGGAGAGAACACTCTCGATAATTGTTTTCCGGCTTATGATTCCTGCTTGAGTTACAATTTAATGAACAATATTAGCAACACCAGTCGAACCTTTACCAAATGTGACCAAGACGGAAA
Source organism: Araneus ventricosus (assembly GCA_013235015.1). Taxonomy (NCBI): domain Eukaryota; kingdom Metazoa; phylum Arthropoda; class Arachnida; order Araneae; family Araneidae; genus Araneus; species Araneus ventricosus. The sequence goes on from BGPR01001530.1 coordinate 129,633, forward strand.
ATTTTCAAATTGGTTTAATTTTGGAAGGATATCCATGGGATCCTATTGGTGTGTGATAAACAAATCTTTTTTCTAAGTTTGAATACTCATTTTTTTTTACTAGGTTTTTCCGCCTCCCTTATTGAGAGGTCTATCTCAGATAATTTCCAAAGTTTGTAGCTTCCTTTAACTAAATTACTCTTCTTAACCTTACGAAAAAGATTAATTTTGCTACTTAAGCAAATGCCAATGATCTAACTCAGGGCTTCTTAGAATCTTCTCACCCAAGATTCCGTTTTGTCGGCAAAAATGTTCGACGACATCTTCTACTAACAAATGCTTCTTCGAACTCCCATCAATGAGAAAAATTACCTCTGAATCCAAAATGGAGGGGAAAAGAACAGGAAAATTAATGAATTAGGTTAAATAATGATAATGAAAAATACATCCGTTATAAGTTAAATTTATTTGCAAATCTTTAATGGAATGTTTCGAATCAAAATGGATTTTTGAATGTATTTGCTCTCTATTACTCAAAAATCTGGCAGAGGAGCTATTAATGATTTCCTGACCCCACTAAGGATCGGGACTTGCTTTTTTTAAGAAGTCCAAGGTATTTTTTTAAACTACGGATCATCATCTCAAACGGAATCGAGTAGAAAACGTTGGCATCAGACGCTTCTTTTCAATCCTTCCATATCGGTAAATAAAGTTTAGCTCAATTACATTGAAGTTCTGTTTTGAAACAACACGAGGACTTTTTTTGGATGGAATTTCGTAATTCTGAACCTCGGTCAGATGACGAGACTATATCTGAGCTGTCACCCCCTTCTCCAAACTCCCGCGTCTATCTTCTAGCGAATAGTGGGAGGACGCTTGACCATCGGGGTCAATTTAAAGTGCATTGTGCAAAGGCATAGCGAGAGCAAGTGGCGCCCGGAGCATAATATGATTTTTCGTCCTCGAACTGCCCATCTTCATCATTAGCTTAGCTCGTGTAGACGGCGCCCGGGATATGGCATTTTTTTCGCCCCTCATCGTATTTGACTTTAAAAATTAACATAAACGCATCAAAGTTTTGTCATCGTGGCCAGTGGCGTATGGAGGTTAACTCTTTAATACAGAGGCGAACTTTTTCTTCTAGATCCTTTAAAACAGGGACTTTTTGGGAAGAAACGGAATGAATTGGACTCGCCCAACCTGGGTAGTCATTTCCCCCCCCACCCCAACCCCTGCTATAACCTTTCTTTAAGGCGCAAGGAAATGGGCTGTGGTTGGCAAGGATAATTTGACCCCGTCTATGCGCTTATCTTCTAAGCGAAATCAGAACCTTACCTCCCCTCGAGAGAAGCCAACCGCCTCAGACCAGCCTTCTTTGAAGTTAAGGGGAAGCTTTTAGACCGCCCGGGACCGCCTCGCTCGGTATTAGAGGGTTAAGTGAACCCTGAGAAAATATAATTGTTTTTTTACCCCAATCATTATCAGTGGCTTGAAAAGCATAAATGGCGCCGGGGGCATGATATTATTTTTAGAACCCTTATTTTTTTCTTTAACGCGCAGTAATGTTTAGTAAGCGCATTAATGCTTTTACTGCATGGCGCACGGGGCATCTATACTCCCCTTGCCCCCTGGTCGCTACGCCACTGGCACCGTGCACCAGGCACCACGATGGATCTTTGGTGGAATCTGGTTCCCTCCGGCCCCAAATACAAGAATTAGCCACCTGGCCACCACGCCGCTACCAGCAAGGGAAAATAATCAAAAATATCATCCTGGTTTAAACCACTTTTTTTTTAAAAAAATGTACCAAATAATTTTAATAATATTTTACGTGACAACTCAATTTGATATTCGTGTATAGGTAAAGTTGTGTATCACTGCGCCTAGCTAAAAGAGACTGAATGCCATTCTGATGTAGTTAAAAGTAATTGATATATTTGAACAAAATTTAGTTAAAACATTGACGACATCCTATGTAATGAAAATGTGTTATATAATTTTAATTATAATTTCATAACAACGATTTTAATTTTATGGAGTTCTTTTATAGTTTGGCAACGCGTAGAAATACAAATTACGTCAATCAGCTGTGCTTATGGCTTTCTACTGTCTATGAACAACAGTTATCATCGGCTGAAGTTAGTATATAACTAGGGATACTTCACGATTACAGGGCTGCGTTAGGTGATGACTGTTTACAAAGTAACCGCACATATACTACTGCGCACGTGTAGAACTTTTAAGGAACACTTGTTACTTAAGTTAAACTTGAAATCTCTATAGCTTAAAGCCAGACATCGCCCGCTCAGCCATCTAATTTATCGCATATCAACAGTTGCTAAGTTGCACGTATGGCTCATTTCGGGTAGTTAATTTAGGGTTATTGCTGCAGAAGCTTTTACTTTTAATATGATACAGAGTTTTTTTATCGTATTGTTTTGAATAGGTTAATAAAATGAGGTATTTTAACTCTTCACGCTCTATTAACATATTCACAGTTCCGAAAATAAAGTTTCACGAATAAGCTAATTTTTTTCATAAAAGTATGCCATACAATGGTGAAGAAAACAATAAGGCTTTCAAATTTTTTTAAAAAGTTTTTTCTAATTAATTTGTTATATCTTTCTTTTTAAAAGAAATAACTTTCTTTCAGCAAATCCTTTCACATTTATATTTTTAAATATTAAAGAATTTAAATTTTTGATTTTTAATGGCGACATAAAAACATAATTATTTTACTTTTTTTTTAAGAAAAAACACTCATTTTTCTTTAAATCATTCCAGAATTTGATTAAAATAGTTTAGGAAACAAAATTTTATTAACTAATTTTTTTTTTAAATAAATAAAAATAAGGAAAAGTTTGAATTTAGAATTTTAGAATGAAACAATTCCAATGCAAGGATTTTAATAATTAATAAAGATTAATTAATAATTCAGTTTAAGAGAGGAATGACTGGATAAAATCGATAAGGAAGAAACTCAATAATTTTACAGCAGTTTCGGTTTCTGAACTGAGAACTAAAATAAAAATAATAAAACTGGATCCGTTAGCAAAGTTATCCAACAAGTTCAAACAGGTGAGAATTCCAAATTTTATACGTCATCAACTGAGAAGTGTTATTCACCGCTAATTCATGGATTCCTTGGCTGGACAATTCACTGAGCCATGTATGAATTGCAAATGACCGAAACCAAAACAAGCACGACGACGCAATACCGCCCGATGACGTCAGCGGGTGCTTCAACCAATCCTGAAGTTGAAGGACTGGAGAGGCGGAGCTGTGAGACGACGGCCTTTGATTGGATGGACGTGTCATCAGAGAGGCAGGCCCAATCAACCTACGCTTCGGGCAAGTAAAGAAATCACGGTTCCATTTTTTTTATTTTTTAATCATAGGGCAATTCTCGCCCTCCCCCTCCCCGTCGTAGACGTGAGATTAATTTTAAGACCCTACATTATGAAGAGAATGTTCGCGATAAATCGGTGCGATTTATTAAGACTGCTCAGGTATTTGGATTGTGAAATTAATGATTTTTTCGTGTATAGAATTACTCAATGTTTTTATAACCATTTTTTTTAAAATTCGTTTTTGCCTCATGTCCGCTTTCAGTCATCTGAATTACGCTTAAATGCTTGGTAAAAGCAGCCTCAGTTTCATAAAAAGGCTTCAAGGCTTCTTTCCATTTAAAATGGAATTTATCGCCCCCCCCCCCCAACCCCCCCCCCCGAAAAGTGTGCTTTCGTTTAGAAAACCGTCTATGAATAGTAAGTGATGAGTAATCCTTACAGAATTAGTGTAATTTGTATGAAGAAGACAAAATAGTGAAATAGAGTTTGCGATATTGGCATTGTGTTTGCGATATTGGCATACAATTGTGAATAAAAATACCAGCGGGAGTGTTCTCAACTCTACTTCCTCGTATGCTTACACAATATGCCGCATTTGTTTTATATCAATATTCGTAGTATCGTGAACAGAATCAAGTAGTAATTTTGAACCTCCTCCCGATAACCAATTGGGTTCAAAATTTGATATACATCTACAATATCAGTGCCAAGACAACAGACCAAATTTCATTTATCTAGATTGCTATGTTTTTTAGTTATCATTTTCACATACATTTGGATCTATAAACAGCCAGACAACCAATCCACTAAATTACAACTTTGGCGTAGAGATAATAAGCCCGTAACAGTGTGGCTACCTGTACCGTCTAATTAGATGAACCCGTCTGTTCGGAAGATGCGTTGTCGTATCGATTTAACTACATGTCCATAGAACAGTGGTGCACAAACCGTGGATCGCGACCCCTCTGGGGGGCCTCAAGAAAATTTTTGTGGGTAGCTAAATTCAAGGAAATTTATTTGACAATAAAATATATAAGGCTTTTTTACAAAAAACGTGGTCGAGATCCCCAGGGGGGTCGTGAAAAATTTTCACAGAAAGTGAGAGGGTCGGAAATGAAAATAGTTTGCGCACCACTTCCATAGAGCACTAAGACGTTAATGGCTGAGCGGCCATTTCTGCATCGAGTTAAAACGATTATGAACGGCTTAATTTTGGCTTATAAGTTTAAAAATGCCATAGTTCCATGCACGAGTGAAGCTCGGGTAAGACCGTTAATGGATTGCGACGTATTTGGTTCAAAATTCGAAGGAGACCTACAGTTCTAATAATTAAGCCAGATGCCAAATTTCATCTATCTAGCTCATCACGGTGTTGAGATATCGCGTTCGCATGCATATGGGTAGACAGACAGGTTTTCATGGGCGGATTTTGCCCAAAATTTTACGAATATCTGCAGTTTTGTTACTAAGACCGCATGCCAAACTTCGCCAGTCTAGCTCTTTTTGTTTCTGAATTATCGTATTCACAGACCGAGAGACATGATTCCAAAAATGTCTTTTTTTTTGGACATGGGGAGTTTTGAAACGGGAAGATTAATCAAAATCCCGGGTCGAGTTTGATGATTTCAGTATTTTCTTATTCATAAATATAATAAAGAAAGTAACGAAGAGCTTTTCTCCCGTAATGAACCACAGTGGCATGATAGTTTTGTCTAGGTTTCAGGACCGAGGAATAGCCAGTTTGAGACCTAATGGAGTCAATTCAATTGACGTTATAGCCACATGGAAAATGTAACAGAACATGTCATCAGGGTCGTACCAAGGAGATGGTGAGATTGGCTGCCGCCAACGGCGCAGGCAGAGGGAGGGAGGGGTTTGGCAGAAAAATAACTATTAAAAATATAAGGTGTAAGAGTTGTATTGGTATGATCTGTTATGTCCACTCAACCGGTTCGGTCGCTGTAATGGCTTCAGGTACGGGGGTATGTGGCGGCGTTCTGTGTAAATAAAAAAGTATTCAAGATCAATTAAATATTACGATAGTTGTTAGTTGCTGCTATACTTTCTGAAGAGTAATGGGCAGAACGAGGATAAATTTTACGTAGGAGATATAGAATCTGTTAAATCTGTGTAAGGAAAAAAAAAAAAAATTCAGGAAGATAGTTTTTCTGGGGATGGGAGATTGTAGATAGGATGAAAAATTAACACAAATGTAGCACGTATTGGGAGGGGCAACTCTAGCAGTTCTGCCAGGGGCGCAGGATTGCCTCGGTACGGTCCTGCATGTCACCATGCATTCTGTCTTAAGCTGTTCTCTGATATCACGCCGTTTTTACTTTTGCAAATTGCGCAATGAATTTCAATATGAATTTG
>BGPR01001530.1:135344-171048 GCA_013235015.1 Araneus ventricosus
CATATTAAAATCATGACTAAATCTAAAAAATTAATCAATTATCAGCAAGTTTCAGTTCGTTTGTATTGACAATCAAGCTTCAGAGATCGCATCGGATAGAGGAAATTTGTTGTTGACGTTCATTTAAAGGAAAATGGCTCAGTCTTCAAGTTAGTTCTGTGTGAGGAACCTCAGGATTGATAACTAGGGGAATAAAAAATTTCCCATTATGCTCTGGAAAGTTATGCAAGCAAGAAGGTTCTTTAAATTCAGTTACGATTGCAGTCAGAATACGACGAAAAAGTTTTCTTGTTTATCACTGAAACGTAAAGAAAGTCGTATTCAATCACAATGAATGTGTTTTGATTAATTAAAAATCTAATTAAAATTTAAAAAAATCCTTTCTTAGTGACTATACAAAAATCAAATACGTGCCAAATTCGGCATCTATTAGTCCAATGGTCTGCCCTGTACCTGTAAGGCGTCTTGAAAGATTTTTGCGTCATATCACAATACAAGTATCATAATACTAAAACATTTAAAAAAACGTTGTGTGGCTCACGCATATAAGCATGCTGTTAACATGAAACATGCACAGAATGCTTAGTCAGCTTTGAAACAATGTTTTTAATCTATTTATTAATTTAAATTCTTTTTAATATTATTTGTGTCAAAGTACATTTAATGTTTAAAAAAAGGGTTTAATTAATTTATATAAAAAACAAGAAATACTTAAAGAATTTAGCTACAGAAGTTTAAAATCTTATAAGATAATCGATAGTTGATAAATGCAATCTTTAGAAACTGATAAACATATTTGAATATTACACTGAAGACATTTGACAGGACAAAGTTCACAATAAGGAAGAAACAATTTGATATTTTTTAGGAAAAATAGCTATCATGAACGTATGTCTTTTTAAAAGTAAAAGAAAGAAATTTAATCTTTCATAAACGCAAAAATTCATCAACTTAAAAAACTTACCTAAAATAACGATCTTAAATTGATCGTAATCGAAATGCCACCATAGATATCCTAAAACACTCCCGCTGTTATACAAAGTAATTTACTCCACATAAAAATTCAAAATCTGAATAAAATTCAAAGTTAACATAAAAAAACTTTTTAAAAGCGATGATAAAATAAAAATGTCGCGAGTTCGCCAAACTTTGTTGAGATATTACGGTTAGAAGCGATAAGAAGTCTGTCTGAGATCATGCCACTAAGCAAAAGCCTTTGCAACAAAATTGAGAGTTGGCTCTAAAGCATCTGCTGATACGATTATTAACTGTCTCACTTCACCACATAGTGGTGCCAGTGTAGCTCAAATACATGATACGGGTCGTTTAACCGGTCAATTGTTGGATCATTTTTTGGAAAGCATATGCAGAAGCCTTCACGAACTTCAGACCTAAAATTACCTTGTATTGTCTATGAGAGAAGTATAAGCTATCTGATTATTTTATCATGAACTACAAATTGCGTTGTTATCGTACTAGCCGCCTTTGCATGTTAGCCAGGAATATTGATTGTTTTTCATATGAATTATATTTATGGTGTTTGTGCTATAACTTCAAGGTTTAACCCTTACTTCTTGCCTTGCTTCTGTTCTGTTCATTGTCCCCCAGATGCACCTGCCAAATCACTATTCTGTGATTTCTCATAAAATTTGAATTTTGAAGTAAAAATGAAAATGATACAAAATTCAATTAATTGAACTACCTATTAGTTGAGTCTAACCATGCTCATAAAAACATTTGAATAGTGCAAGACAAAAATATAATATAGATCTACAATTTCGGTATCAAGACCATATACAAAATTTTATTTTTGTAGCTCGTCATGTTTTGGAGTTATAAAGCTCACAGATATGCTGACATAATTCCAAAAATCGTTTCTTTCCGACTCAGGAAGGTCTCAAACGGGAAGTTTCATCAAAATCTCGAGGTCGAATTTTTTAAAGCGGTGATTAAAATTTTTTTTCTGTATACTTCATTTGCGATAATTTACAAATATAAACGCTAAAATTTAACAAATTAATTGAAGTGCCTGCTGGGTACTAACAAGACAACTTTTGAATAATCTGAGATTACCTCCAGAAACTGTGCACTATACAAAATGAGAGCAACTTCTTTTTTGACAGTACCCTAATTTATGCAACCCTGTATTAAAAAATTAAAAAGGATTCGCCGACTATAAAGATTATCAGAGATATAATCACGTTTATATAGTGTGTATAAAAACTTTAAGGCCCAGGAAGACTTGGAAGATTTCTTTTTATGAAATTTATAATCGGAAGATAAGTATCGTGTTGTTTGTTATGTCTATCATCAAGTTGAAATGATAATATAAAGGTCAATGAAATGTATCCGTGAGCATTTTATTAAAGCTAAAACACCGGCATAAAAACACTATTTCAGGGGTGGGGAACCTGCAGCCTGTTTGACTTTCTTATGCGGCCTTACCAGTTATTTACAGTTTGCATTGGAATAATATACTTGTCTGTAATATAATAATAATAATTACAGAACAATTACCTTTAAAATTATGCTCGTGCTGCCTTTTGTCCAAGTGCCGAAATTTAATGAGGCCTTTCAATGCGAAAAGTTTCCTCAACCCTGCGCTATTTTAATTCGTATAAAAACTTTAAAGACACCCTTTTAAATCCAAAGTAATTAAACTCATAACTATTTTCATTACGGACGTTAAAACCACATAGGTTCTGTAATAATGCCAATTAACTGAACTTTGAAAAAGTGCAGATTCAAATTTTCGTTTTATCAACCAGATAACTAGCCTGTCTGTTGCAAAAGAAATCGGAAGTTCTAAAAAAGTTTAAGGGGAGAGACACACTACCCAAAATATGGACAAAGTATCAATTTTAATTTTATTGGCTTATTTTGTTGATCTTATCTTTCTACTTAATGTATCAAAATTTCAAATTTGTACTTTTATTATTATGAAAGTTATATAGTTTTTAAAAATTTACGATGACCAATGATAAGCATGCGAAAATGACAACTTTAATTGGATTTTTCTCCATGTCGGACTTTTCTTCACTTTCATGTTTTCAAAATTCTAAGCCTTTTTTTTCTGTTTTAGATCGAACTTTCAAATTTTTTGTTCTTGTTTATCGTTATGCATATGATAAAACTGTGCATGCAATAAGCATTCAGTTGCTTAGATTCAAGATATAGATTGAGGTAATGCTAAATTTCCTCATTTTTAACCTCATAAAACAGTAAAAAAATCTATATTGAAGCGAATATTAGATACACCTTAAAATCCATGCACAGTTGTATGTACAGTCGGACCTCTATTTAACGAACCTCTATTTTGCGAACTTTTTCTTGGAACTAAGAACATTTTGCGAATTTCTTCGTAAAATAACCTCCAAATAGCGAAGTGCATTCTCTATTTAACGAACTTTTTCTTATGATACAATATTTTCTTCCTTCCCTATTTCTCAAAATATTTTTAAACAATTCAAACTTATTATTTCTTTTAAAACATTTTACGGTGATCAATGACCTTGAAGCTGGAAAACGTCAAAGCGAAAGTGCTTGAGCATCAAAGAAAAAAAATTTAATTCTTCATGAGGTGGATAAAGGCGTGGAAAAAAAGGATATTGCTTTAAAATTTGGTATTCCTCCAAACAGCTTATCAACCATAATAAAAAAAATCGTAATAAGATACAAAATTATGATTCATCGAATTCTTGTTCAAAAGGTTTAAAATCATGTGTCTATGAAGATGTGGATGTGGCAGTTTTGAAGTGGACAGGGTGAAAAACAAAAACAATACAGCAATGAATTGCGATGAAGACGAAGATGATGAAGATGGAAATGATCATGATGCAGAAATAAACAAACCTTCGTATGATGAAATGCTAAAATTCATTAATTTTAATATAAATTATTTTTTTAATGGACAAACCCGGACAATGTTTTGTTTTATTCTTGTTTTCCTGGAAGATTTCGTTTTGATGGGTAAAATATATAAAACAAATAGATATTAATTTACAAAATAAAGGTGTGATTAATTACTTTTTTATTAATATTTAGTTTTTATGAATTTAAAATCTGTTTTGTGTAGTTTAAAGTATTTTAAAAGGTGAATCTCTATTTAACGAATTTTCCAGATAACGAACTTTTTTTCGGGATTTATTGACTTTGTTAAATAGAGGTCCGACTGTAATATATTTCAGTTAATCTGCAAATAAGATTTGAAGCAAATGTATTCATATTTGAAAAAGTAATAGGGAATTTAAAAAATTGAATTTTTCTTTAAAAAAATTAAATTTCATCTTAACGAGCAGATCAAAATGATTTTTTTCTCTTAAAGATGACTTTATATGATTGTTAAGTTTTAATAGTATGAAAACCTTTTCAATAATTCTTCAAATAAAAAAAAATGTTCAGAAGGTAATGTGTCCTCTTAAAGATGAGTATGGGAGAAAACATTGGAGACCTTGTCACAATGAGATGAAAAAAGTTTTGACTTGAGAGTATACTTCATATATGGGAAAGTGAAAATATATCATCGTGCGTACGTCTACTAAACTCATGCATAGAATTCTTGATAAATTATGTCCGAATTATCACAAGAATTTTCATAGTCTTACTAAGGAAAATAAGAAAATGTGCGATCTCTATCTTTTCATAATTGTACTGTTCTGTTAATGAGGAATTCTGGCATTCATATGAAAGACCTCGCAGGCGCTGAGCATACAAAGAGCTAATTTCCTGCATGCTGTAGGATGTAATACAACCGATGAGGTAACCTTGGATAATTATGTAGTCCGTATATATAATGGTCATCCGGCAGTCTTAAATTATAGCTTTTTCTGAAACTCTTAATTTATGGATTGCGATGAAACTGGTAATATACTAGAAACTAAGTATAACGACTTCAGCCTTACTGACATCCTTAATATGCAACTTGCTATTTCTTTCTCAGTAAATGAAATGCCTTTTTTATCAGTATAAGTTATACTTTCCCTCTCTCTCTTTTTCAAATGCATGAAATTAAATGACGTTCTTCTTTGCATATTAAAAAAACGAGTGAGAGGGCTTTCCAACAGATTTTCTCTTACACTCAATATAAGCAGACCTGCATCAAGTCCTGTAGGGGCCTTTAGGCAATCCAAATATCGGGGCCCCCATTCTCCTCTTCGACTTCATAAACCAGACATTTTGTTACTGATTTTAATTTAAGGTATCCGAATTTGTTCGGAGACATTTTTTGAAAAATGACTTATATATATTTTTTAATTTTATTTTTTCAACTGCATATGTTTTAAAACTATGAAAATATTGTAAAATTAGGCTTTCAAAATAATATTTTATAAAAAAACTGAGAAATTTGAAGAAAAATGACTAAAATATTTGCCTTACGCTAACAGCCATAGACAAAATAATATTCTAAATATACATAAATCCTTGCAGGAATACATTTTTACGACAGTTATCTGTGTTATGCTCTAAAATTTTTCTTGTACTCCAAAATAGTTTTGAGATATATCTGAACATAGTTACTAAACTGGTATTTTTTCATAAAAAATGCTTTTCGTTTATATTTAAGCGCTTCAAAATAATACTTGATTTTAAAATTGACCTTAGTTTTTAGAGGAAAACATCAAGCTTATTACAGGAAACAATCTCAGAAAAATTCATATCAATACTTGAATAACTTTTTGAGAAATCATTGTTACGGTCGACAGTTTTCCTCAAAAATATCATTTCTCAGAAAACGCATTTAAAGTTTTCATGCAACATAAAATAATGCTTACAGATCGGTAATAAAACAGCTGTAACTCCATTTGTAATTCACGTAGAGTAAAAAGTGAGACAGTTTTAAAAAGCTGGTTAAACAGGCTACAAAATTAAGTCATAAAATTCTTTTTGATAATTTCATCAAAAACGACGATTTTAAACCAGTCGGATACCTTAATCTTTATATCCATATAAGTAGTTTTTAAGTAACAAATATCATGTCAAACAGAAATAATATTTAATTGCAGATCACATTCCAGAGAGTATCTGTCGTGTTATGAAAGACACATTCTCTTTCCCGCCTTAGATATTCGCCATTTTTCGAGAAGCATTTGGGCCGGATGTGTTCCCATTCAACTCGGAATTCCTAGAAATTCGTGGGCTTGCCTCCGACGCTCTCGAACCTTCTCTGACGAAAATTGACGTTTTGACCAATGGCATGAGCTGGAGATCTTGGTAAGGGGTTCTTGGCGTTGCTAGGGGGAGAGAGGATTTGGCTGGCCTGGCGAGTGTGAAAGAGGTGTCCAGTGAGGGAGAAAACGAGGTCCAACGAGGGAGAAAAAAATGTGTAAAGAGAGGTTGAGTGAATAGCAAAAACAAAAATGTAGTTTCCTGGGATATTTTGACCCTGTCCGGTGGGAGCCGTTGGCCATGGCCGGCGTGGAGAGGAGTACGCATCGCCATGACATCTGTGTCGATGAGTTATTGTTTTTTCTGATAGCCAAAATTAAAATAGGAGGATTGTTTATTCGATTCTTCAAGTGCAACGATTAATTCAGCCTAATTTCACCGACGAAAAATTTGTAGCCCAGCCATATAATTTCATAAGCAAAGTATAGTAACCGTCATAATAATAATGACTAAACGGTGAAACACTTTCATTTATGGTCATGTGCGCTGAGACATTACAAAATATCAAAAGTTTGAGGTGGTGAATAAAATGAAAGTGTGATTCGGAAATTTCACGTAATTCATCTTTCAACTGCGTAAACTAAATTCCGACAAAAATCAGTGATTTTTTCTGTGAATCTATCGTTAAAACGTCATAATCATGATATCCTACTGCATGTGTTTATGAAAGTCATAATAAGGAATGCTTATTATTCTTGAATTTTTGTGTTTGGTATATATCAGTGATGTGAGAAGTATTGTTTGATTCTTAAACTTGAATGGGTATGAAATAACTGTTTTAAAGCACTTCAGTTTTAAATGTGACCATGAATAACTTGTGGTTAGCTGTCAATTGTAATTCAATGATTTTTAATGAATATTTTCTCTTGATCTGTCGTTTAGAAATGGGGAATGATTTTGATTTGGATTGCTATGATGTGACGTTGATTTTATATCCAATTCCTTCAGCAAATATGAATGTGTGTATTGTAATCAAGAAAGTCAGTATCTTTAGTGTCCTGACGTTTAAATTTTTATAATTCATAATAAATGTATGTTATTCAATTCTGTATCAGGTTGATTTAGTGTAAGAGCACTGCTTCTTATGTGAGTTTTAATTCTTTTCCTTCTCCTTTAAATTCATCTTACTCTTAATCAAATATTAAAATTTTGCAGTTAATTACTTTTTTCTTTGTAAATAATCTCATGTTGACTCAACAACCATAAGGAATGGCCTGGATGAGCATAGGGTGATTGGAAAACACAACGCGCAAAGTTAATGATTATTAATATTATAATTATTATTTTTGATTGACTTAAGTAGTCTGGCATTCTTTATGTAAGAAAAAAATTAAGATAAATAAAAAAAAATTCAATACGACAGTATCTTGCGTATTAAAAAAAATTAATTAAAATTTAAAAGTAATGTTATTCAAAATGGTGAAAAACCCAACAAAACTTTTTTGATGTAACCTAACTGCTCTACTACAAAATTTGCCACGGCTGTTGAGTTGTGAATTAGTCTCCCTCCTTCTCTCCCCCAAAAGGGACAACGCTGATATGTAAGGGAATTCAAAAACATGAAAAATTATAAAAACAATGTTCTGAAATTAAATGTTACTTGATTTTAATAAGTTCGATGCGGTCTTTATAAATCAAATGAAAACGCAAATTAAATTCCTTTAAAAATACTGCAAAAAAATTAAGTAAAAAATCTTGATCTTAAAAAAATCTTGAGGCCTTGAGGGATCCCCGAAGTTCGGGGGCCCATAAGCAGTTGTCTACTTTGTCTATTCGAGGGACATGTATGTGAGGCATTTTGGGTATAGTTTCGTTGTATATCGAAGAGAGAATCGAGTAAGTTGTGGCTTAAAGTATACAGTTAACCTTCCAGCGGGTGCTCCTGCACAAATTTTACGACATATCGTGCATCGTATTACATATATATATATCGTGTTGTTTTACAAAAATAAATGCAACTTTTATTTGTTATCTGTATTTATTAGCTTAATAGTAAACAAAGATTTTATAAATGAAAATTGCTCTTAAATTTATAAAAGAACGATATAAATATGTAATACGACGAATAATGCAAGAATCTCTTGTATACGTGTTCCCTCTAGAAGGTTAAAGAATATAAGGGTGGTCATAAATTATTGGACCCATTTCAAAAATTAATAAAAAAATAATGTTACAATAGCGTTTTTTTTTTAACTGAGAGAGCAAATAAAAAAGTTTTTTTCTGATAGGTGGCGTACCATTACGGTGATCTAAATTTGCTACAGCGAGAGATTTTCATACGTAATGGCTACCGATCAGCAGAAGCCGATGTCCGTTTTCTGGTTTCCTTTTTTAGTTTTTCTTGAATATCTCGAAACATATTCATTTTTCGAATTACAGATAATTTAACAAATTAAAGAGCGTAAAATTCCCTACAAATACATGCTTTTATTTTTCTTCTAGCTTCAGTGGTTACACAGATAATGACTCTCAGAAATGAGAGATGTCCAATAATTTATGACCACCTAGAACACCGTAACAACGCTTTACCTATCTGGAAAAAAAATTAAAATGAGCTCTCATAAAAAAAACCCGTAGTTGCAACATCATTGGTTTTTTTTTAAAAATTAATTTTTGAAATAGGTCCAATAATTTATGACAAGCCCTGCATTTATTTTGTGCGACATCTGAGGTTATAAACAGGTGGAGGAGCAAACTGCGGCAAGATAATGCAACATCTATATTTTAAAGCTGATGGTTTTGCTTGGGGACCCACAGCCTTAGAAAAGGTTAAAAGTGTGGCATCCCTGAGATTCGAGATCAATTAATTAACAAAGCTGCGTTCTTGCTAGTTGTCAAATAAGTCTTTCAGATTGGAAGTTGTAGCTATGCCACCCGAAGTTTCATTGTAATTATTTTGGAATGGATAACTTACTAAATCCAATTTAACTTGTATATTTAATTCAGTAAGTAATCTATGTGTGTGTACTGCTATATTTTTTTGTGTTATCAAAGTATACTCATGTTAACAGTTAAGAGAATTTGCCCTAATTTATAGACTTTCTGAAAAACAAATGAAGACAATGTAATAAATTTGGTATAGTTATAAAAGAGAATCAGCAGGACTGTTCTACCCTTGAGCTTCAAAATCTTGATGTGAAAACTTTTGACTATTAAAAAGTTTTTCTTTATTTCACCGTATGCGGTATCAGTACAAGATACACACGTGAGAAATTAAGCAATAAATGGAGTCAAACATTATGGGTGTTCATCGTCTGTTTAGAAGTTAATATCTTCATGTTGCAGGTTTACTTTGAAGAATTAAACAGAGGTATGTCTGTCAGACGTATCGCTACTCCAAAATAATAACAAGATAAATAAATTATTGAAATGAAAAATAAAAATTGTAAATAAATAAGAGGTAAAAAGGCTGAGAAACTCGCAGTAGTTTGTGCATTGCTAAGTGATGTATAAAATATTTGAAACAAACTGTCTGTGCAGTTGGGTAGCAAGGGTAAATTGACCCGGGCCATTTATAAAATAAAACAGAAAACACATATGTCCATCTATTTGTCTGACTGTCCCAAGAATTCCACCAGACTGGTGCACTTTTCACATGTCGTTCTGTGGGTTCCGTTTCTAGGTCAACTGTGCTATTTTCAGGTTGCGAAAGTAATTATTTCTTAAGATATTTAATTAAGTAAGGGAAAGAAGTACGACAAATTCTTAAATAAGAATCTTTATATGAGTGAACTAAAAATAGCTACGCAAATATTTGTATTACCGGCCAGGCAGTACAAATTGCGACGGAATCCAATAAAGTCGATACATGAAGTGACTAACAATATTGCATATATAACCAAACCTTGAAATAAATCTGTAATAACACGATTAATAAAATTACTTATAATTTAGTTTAGTTTAGTTTAAACGCCCCGTTTTAAAGCAACTTAAGAACTATTTTAGGATGGACCTTGTAATTTTGAACCGCGGTCAGATGACGAGGACGACAACTGATCTGGCACCCCCTCTCCAAACGTTCGCATCACACCCGCGTTTGACCTACGTCAGATTTAACGTGCACCAGGCCAACAAACACAACGGATCTTCAGTGGTTTCGAATTTGTGGCCCTCTGGCTCCGAAGCTGAGACCTTACCACTAGGCCACCACGACAGGTGTGGCGTTAGAGCCCTCCGACGGGGTCCACGTTCTGCACGATGGGGGGCACGACATGCTGTACAAGGGGAGGGGTGTAATGATGACCCTCTCAAATTTTCGCCAAATCTTTATTTTTCTACTAAATGAATAGCTCTTTGCTTGAACGGGATACAAAAATTTGTCTCGACGGGGGGGGGGGGGCCCACAACATCCCCGACAGGGGATCTCTGGTTCCCCCGGAACCCCACTACCGCGACCATCTAATTGCTCATAAAGAATAAAGAATGAGTTCTGATTTATCTAGGAAGAAGCTGCATAATAAAATAAGTAGTATTATACATTTGCCCTCTCATTCCTTTTGGCTTAAAAAGTAAAATAATTGTACTTATATTTAGTATTTGATGCCTCCCCCAACTTTGGTATTTGGAGTATTAATACCCAGTGGCGGCTCGTCCATTATGGCTGCAGAGCTGCAGCACCCCTTGAAATTATTTGAAAAGCTTGCTTTTCCGCTTTAAATCTTATTTGGATATTTTTCTACATTGAATGCTGGATGGACAGCGATAATGGGAAAACAAATAATAAAGACAGAAAACGAATAAATAAGTAGAAGATACGCAATTTGATAATGAATTCGTTCTCACGGTCCCCTGACGGAAACTCATCTGCTTTAATACAAATTCGTTTTCTTCTGTTAGAAGTCACTCATCGAAAAAGACACGTCGACAATTTTCTAAAATACAATTTAGATAATTAGAACTGAAAATTTCGGACTGTTCAGAGGTAAAGCTGTTTTTAAAATTGTATTTTAATTGTTTTCTCTTGAGAAATATATTTTTGCAGCACTGCTCATTTCTGAGCTGGCAAACCGCCACTGTTAATACCCATCGCCAAGCCAGTGTGTCGAAGTATAAGGGTCATAAAACTCAATTTAGCTGGCATGCTAAAGTTCATCCTTATCTGGTTTAAAAAGTCAAACAGGCGTACTTAAATTTTGCCTTTGAGCTACCCCTAAGTTTGACGTTCGGAGCATCGACACCCCTTTGGCCCGTCCGTCGCTACTCCACTGTGTCTCAGCGAATGAATTCCAAAACTCATTTTAATTGACTCACTGGAGTTCATTGAACTAAGCCTTTAGAAAATTGAAAAAGTCTTTTTGTGAAGTTGCGAGTCTTCCTGATAAACTTCAGAAAGGGAAATGCAATTACAAACGAGGAGACAGACGTGGAACTGTGGGAAAAGACCGCCCGGATTTCACACGTCTTTGTTTCGTCCCTTCTTTTACTTTGCTGACTGCTTCCTTGTGAGGGAATGTAGTGTTCTTCGGTGAAATTGAAATCTTAGAACCAAATTTCACTGAAAGGCTTCAAAATATTTAACTATGCTGTCATTATAATTATCTAAATAATGCACAAGTGAGTTCTAACTTTAATAACTAAGACTGAAGCGATAAGACGTTATGAATTTTGACTAGGTTTCCCGGATGAACAAAATTTCTCAGATTATCCGATTTCTTCTCGTAAGTAATTATTTCATATTAAAAATCAGCGGGAGGGTTCTTTTCGGCATATTTGCACAATACAGCACATTTGTGTTTAGTTTCATTGTACTGTGAAGAGAAGAGATAATGCATTTTGGACCTCTTCTCTTTCACCTACTGGATCCAAACTTCGATACATACATCGTCGCTTAACAAGCAACACCACGTATCTCAATTTTTTGAAATTTCAAAGAGGAAGATTCAAATGAACTATTCGCAACCAATAACATTTCTAATTTTTTTCAAGATCTACTATAAACATGACACCACATGTTCCAACCATGCGTGAAAAAAAAAAAATCAGAAGTATTCGTTATTGGTTGCGAAAAATGAATTTGAATCTTCCTCTTTAAAATTTCAAAATATTGTGATAGGTGATGTTTCTTGTTAAGCAACGATATACAATTTTGATGTAAAGACTACATACCAAATTTTATTTCGCTAACTCGTCGTGTTCTTGAGTTATCGTGTTCACAGACGGTCAGACAGGTAGACTTCCCGTAGACGGATTTCGCTCAAAATTTTATAGAAATATACTTTTAGTGCAAAGATTACTTATTGAATTTGATTTCTAGTTCCGTTCCATAATCTAACTCGTTCCATTTTTGAGTTATCATGTTCGCAAGCAGAAGTTTTTTTCTGTTTCAAAGAGGTTCAAAATGTAGAGATTCATCAAAATACCGAGGTCGAATGTTCGACGATTGCAATACTGTTTCTTCGTATACTTCGCACACAAGACAGTCAGAGCTGTCTTATCCAATGGGTTAATTGAGTCAGGGGCGCCACAAATCCACTGCACCGATTTTATTTTAATTTTGAACCAAAACTGTTATTTAATTATGATTGCAAATATGAAAAGGAAAGAGGTGACTTTTCCCCACGTTTTTTGCTCCTAAATTATTTTATTAGTTAGGTGTTTTCTTTGTGCCATAAGCGTTCAAATTCCTAGTTAAAGTTGCGATTAGGCGCAAAGTAACCCTATCCCAAGGCGCTCAAATTTGTTAAGACGGCCCTGAAGACAGTAAAAATTAGAATACTGTAACTAAGTAAGTAATTATAAAATAAGGAAGTATATAATAAAATAAATATATTACCTTCAGATGCATTCCGTTCCGCAACTTTAATGATACATAAAATTTGTATAGGGCGGTCTTATAAAATAATTTTGTCAATATGCAAGCTCCTAACGACGACAAACGAGAATGAAATTCAAGATGTATTATAGCTAAGTTTTTCAGAGTATGAACTAAAAAGTGAGAAGAGGAACAAAGCCCGAGCTCTCACGGCTACAGTTGCTGTGACAAACTTCAAAAAAAAAAAATTATTTAACAACACCCATTTTAATAGTTTGCAAATTGATCGACACAGTGAAAAATCGTGAATGACGCTGGAAATGTACATGCAACAACGAAAACACGCGCATAAGGCACAGAAAATCTCTCAAATATACAGATCCATCTGGCAGAATATCGACTACTTGTTTTCTAAGAACGAATTTTTGTTCTAATATATAGTAAATGCAAACTATTGAAGGTGAAAAATCACGTTTTTCAATTCCGCTCTTTAGGTGTTTCTTCGGAAGTGATGCGTATGATGGAAATGTCTCGAAACTGGATTCCCTTCTCAAATTAAATAAATATCAATTTCTATGTATGGAAAACAAATAATTTTTTATTGATCTGTGTGGCTAAATGTCTAATAAACTTAAGGACCACGATGGTCAAGTGGTAAAGTGTCGGGCTCGGAGTCGGAGGGTTCCAGATTCGAAACCCGATTCCACTGAAGAGCCTTCGCGTGTTGAACCTGTTGCAGTTTAAATCATGTGGGGGGTCAAACCTTCTTTCTGGTGTGGTGCGGAAGTTTGGAGAGGATGTGTCAGTCAGGTGTCATTCACATAATCTGAGCGCGGTTCGAAATTCCGAGGTCCGTCCCAAAATATCCCTCGTATTGCTTGAAAACGGGACGTTAATGTAACTAAACTAATCTAATAAATTTCATGCATTCGATAACATTTGTATCGAAGCTATGAATTGCTTTTAAATGCATTAGAATTCCATTAAGGGCTATTTAGCTGAGAGAAATGATGCACCGCATTCCATCATGATATTTAAATGACCAGATGGTTTGAGTTTCTATCTAGAATACTCCGGAACCCGAGTACGCCGTCCGGGACAGTAGCTAGAGGTTGGAGCAGGAGATATTAGCAAAACCCAAAAAATGTAAATAAATAAATTTAAGGTTACAAACATGGGAAGTCGCTTCCCAGCAATGTGAGTCTTATGGTTGGGAAGAGAGTTTAACAGATGTAAGTATGGGATACTGGCAGCAGCCGGCCTGGACCCCTGACCTTGGTGACAAATTTGGTGACTTTGGCGACGAAATATGGGATCTCAAAGGTGCTGGAATATTGTCGATATCTCTGTTAGGAGAGGAGATACGCTTGAATGTACTAGATGATTCCATGTGACGCCACAGCCTGCCGGGGGAGACTATTAAGGAGTGCGCTTGGATCACGGAGTGAGTGCATGTTGATCGGCTTTGACGTATTGATCTATTGGGATCGCCTTGGAGTGCGAACGTCTTTGGAGTTCTATCCGCTGTGCGAGCTAGTATGCTGTTAGATGCCGAACGGCATTGAGTAGTGTGTGTTGATCGACTGGAACGACTTTGGAGTTTCGTCTGCAGAGCGATCTAGAAAGCCTGTGAACTGAGCGCTATTGAAAGTTCTGTTATTGTCATTATTAGTGATTTTCTGACTGTTTGCGTTGATAAATCTGAAAGTGTTGAACTGTTGTTGTCTGTTTTTATTGCTAATCTGTGCAAAATCTATTGTTCCTGTTACCTGTGCTGCATATTTGTGAATAAACCTTAATTCTTCATTATCACGTCTTACGTGGGCGTACCAGAAAGTAAAGTTCCCTATTTTTTATTTTGATCATTTTAAATATACAATGAAGAAAGTGTGGCCTATAGGAAGGTGCATATGTACCTTATTTTTCAGTAATCACCTTGTTTGTAGAGGTGTAGCGTCAGACTCAGAAAATAGCCGATTTTTATATCAAAAATAGATTTATTTGGCTATTAACAAAATGAAGTCGTTATATCGTACAAACAATTTGAAGAACTGAACTTTCAAGTTTGAAAAATAAACAATCATAATCATTCATATTACGCGCAGTCTGTGCCTCGAGAACAAATACATAAAATAATGATAAAGCCGTAATCAGTTCACTATTTTAAATATAAGACTTTAGACTGAAAACAATTCGCTATACGGCATTTATCGTAACAGCAAATCAATGAATCTAAGGCTGTGTAGTAGAAAGATGTGTCCGGATGATAAAGCCAATTGTTGATGGTTTCTTTAACGTCATCATCTGAGCAAACACTGTTGTGTTGGAAGATGTTTTTTGTGTTTGGGAAATAAATGAAAGTTAGAAGGGGCCAAATCAAGGCTATAGGGAGGATGTGGCAGAATTTTCCAGTGCCCGGAATCCAAGTGATTTCGCGTGACACACGAAAAATGAATTACTGAACGCACTACTTCCTTGAACTAGTCTCTCAGAGGGTTCTCCATTTTAAATGGATGCCAAATGCGAATGTATTAATTGTTATAGACAGATTAAATAATATAATAACTTTAGCTGATATGAAACACTATCGCCATCTACTTGCGAAAATATAAACGATACATTTTATGAAAAAAAACAACCTTACTTTCTGATATCCCTTTCGAATTTAAATCCGAGCAAAGAGTCGAAAATCAGAACTGCCCCGGCTAATCCAGGACCAAAAGTTAAAACAACTTTTTATTTAACTTTTTTAAAAATAAATTGAATTCGTGGTTTTTAAGGTGAGATATTTATTTATAAGTAAAATTCGTGACACATTTTCAATTTACTAGGTCCAGGGTAATCCAGTCACGTCACCCTTATTTTATCAACTCGAGCTGTCACTGACAATAATGAAAGGCTGACAGAGAGATCACCGAAAGCATAATCTTCATTCAGCTTCTATACTCCCACAAAACTGTCCACGGCAAGAATTTTTATTCTGATTAATATATCTGGAACCTCTCCTCCAAAGAGAGAAAACAAAAAGCGAGTTGCGGTCAGATTGCACCTTCTTGGTCAGATTTAACCTTCGACCACCTTTGCATGATGAAAGAAGGAGGTTAGTGGCTCACCTGTGGTAGACCCAGACGGACCGTAATTTAATCCCCCTCCACTGAAGTCTTGGACAATAACTTTCGAGATCAACTCGAACGAATTCTGCGTCTCGTTTCACTGTGATGGCACACATTATGGCGATGTTAAGGCAGAGTTGGATTAGGGATGAGCAATTTCAAGAATTATTCGAAAATGACGTCATCGGATGGGGGCAATTCTTAATCTTGCTGTCTCTGAAATAGCAGTTGAAAAAATAAATTGCTCCAGTTTTAAAAGAGATATGGATACCAACAGATTGAAGACGAGATTTAATAACTTTTGGAAAACCAGACAAGAAAGGAAAGCAGTAGAATGATGTTCAGGGTTGACGTTCAACTATTAATTCTTACATTAGCCTCTAAGCATAAGGGAAATTTAATTAATAATACTGAGAAAACGAGTCCGTAACAATTAGCACACAGAACACATAGTAAACAAATCTTTAGTTGACAAGTTAAATATTTATGTAAAATCTGCAAACCTTTGTTTAAATTGCAGTTGCTATTTAATTTAATTATCACAATTTTGTAATTATATCATTAATTTAGTAATGTAATTGTCGATTTTTCAATTCTTCCAATCTGGCTGTCAAATATTATTCCCCATTTCTATGACGGCCACGGTAGTTTGATGGCAAAATCTCATCTTCGGGTCGTGAGGTCCTAGATTCCAGACCCGATTAAGCTAAAGAAATGCTGTAATCAAAAGAGTATTAGCTGCGCTATACTAGATAGTCACCCTTGTCAAATGGTTCATTTTCAAAGTTTATAAAATATGACCCTTAGCTCAGTTATCGAAGGTTGTGGGTTTCTTTGATCTAATTCTCAACGCAAGTTTAAAAGGCTGCTCAGTTATTGTCTTCCTTGAGTTAAACATAATTGTTATAAACATTCAGTAATTATTATAATCTGCGTAATCTAGAGTCTTTCTCGAATACTACTCTCCTGGAACTAACTTTATATGCAGCTTGTTTGCTTATTTGTATGAAGTTAAAATCTGTTTTACACATACACTGGTAGACAAATGCTAAGGATCATTTTTAAGATTTCGAAAAATTTGGATTTCATAGGAATACAATAGCTCGCAATCAATTTAGGAAAATCTTAGGACATACAGTCGTCGGAACTCACATTTTACAATGAAGATTCGGTCACTAGGGCATTTAGGGGACCGCCAACAAATCGACGAAGACGAACATCATTTTGGTCCACCCCGTTTCACAGAATGCCGATAATGAGTTGAAGCTTTCATCAGTGGTTTTATTTGATGTGCATAATGTTTCCATGCAAAAATATTCGTGAAGATATAAAGGTTTCTTTAAAAAATCCCTAATTTTTCCGCATGTTTTTTGCTTATGCAGAAACATTCAGAGTTTTCAACCAAATTGTATGAAACTTACAGAGTATTTGAAGCTTTGTATATATTAAAATTTGAATCAAGTAATTTAATATTACAGGAAATAAGAGTATTTGTAGTAAATAATTTTTTACTGCGCATTTGCGATTTAGTGAAATTTTTCTTTCATAACTTCAAAGCCAGGGCAACTTACATAAAAATTCCAGTTCAATATCGTTAATATTCAGAAAGATATCGATATTGCAGCGAGATGAATTTCGGTACACTCTAAGAGAAGCTAAATGATGAGAGTTCTTGCAGAAATTAATATTTTTGAAACTTGAATCGTCGAACACTAATATTGAATTTTATGGAAGTTGAATATCCTGAATATTCATGTACATTAAAAAATTAAATGCATAATTTAAATTGCATTTCGATTATAACTATTCGAAGATTCAAGGTCTAATACATTTCAGTTTGTGCATGGACCCTTATTATTTAGTTTCTCTTAGAGTGTACTGAAATTTACCTCCTTGAAATGCCGGTATCTTTATGAGTATTAACAGTATTGAACTAGAATTTTTATGTAAGTTGTCCAATATATCTAGCTTTGAAATTGTGAAAGAAAAATTTCGCTGCGTTTGCAAATGCGCAGTAAAAAATACTTACTACAAATACTCTTATTTCCTGTAATATTCCAATTATTTGATTCAAATTTTAATACAAATCTTCTTCTACATATTATCAAATATTCTGTAAGTTTCGTACAATTTGGTTGAAAACTCTGCATGTTATAAGCAAAATACATGCGGGAAAATTAGGGATTTTTTAAAAGAAACCTTTATATCTTCACTAATATTTTTGCATGGAACTAATATTTTTAGGAAGATGCATGTAAACGTTATGCACATCAAACAAAACCATTGATGAAAGTTTCAACTCATTATCAGCTTTCAGTGAAATGGGATGAGCCAAAATAATTTTCGTCTCCATCAATTTGTTTACTGTCCCCTAAATGTCCTAGTGACCGAATCTTCACTGCACAATATGGGTTCCGACGATTGTATGTCCCACGATTCTCCGCAACTTATTGGGAATCATTGTATTCCTATCAAGTCCAAATTTTTTGCATCTTAAAAATGGTCCTTAGCATTTCTCCCCCAGCGTATCTTGCCTTGATTATATCTCAACCTCGGGCAACTTTCTGTTCTTTAGTGTATAAATTAGCGTATTATGAGCCTGTGGTGAAATTCTAAATATTTTTTGTACCGATGGCAATCTCTATTTATATGCAACGTTATAATAGCATTGGCCGCCCAAGTGCATAGGATAATTTAGATACGATTTCTACGTAACCCAAGCTAGCAGGTTTAATTTTAGAATAAAATGACATCTCATTAATTAAATTCCACTATTCATTCAGGAATTATTCGAAAACCTAGACGGACCGAGGCAAGGTCTCCGCTTCGGAACCGGATTCCCCGGTTCGTGTGTAGTTCTTCGTCATCTGATCAAGGTTCAAAATTATGAGATCCGTCCGAAAATAGCCATCACAGGACGTTTATGAAACTAAAGTAAACAAAACGCTGAATTCCAATATAACTTCCTGCTTGGATAGAAAAATTAAATTCGAGCGATCTAAAATTTATACTAAGGGCAGGATGTTTTGAATAGTATTCAACATTAAAAGAAATATTTGAAAAGCACGCTATGGGTGCAGTTAAAATAATTCATGCATGGCAAAAAAAGGCAAATTTTATGTATAAAAAAAGACTATAAAAACCATGTAGTATTACTTCGATGTTGATTCAATCTCATTGCACATCTTTTTTCAAAGATGGTATGAAATTTAACAGATATACTCCTCAATAGGAAACACCAATAACTTAATGTCTATCTACTTTTTAATATTTCAGATTTTTCTGGAATCATGTCAGGTCACGTGATTTCTTTAAGTAATTTATGAGCACCTGAATTTTGGGAGACGTGATATTTGTGGGCACAGTGCACTTCAGAGGACAAACGTTACAAAAAAAGTACTTTCCACGATAAGGTTTTGAAAGTAACGAGTTATTGGTTACATTATAAAACCTTATCATGAATCATTTTTTTTCCTTGACACAACTCTGTCGTAAAAAGTTACTTTCTATATCTAGCCTTATGTTCCAGAGAGATGTATTATACATCTACCTTCTCTTCTTTTTTTTCATAGGAGTATTTTCGGCAATAAAATTTCAAATGCCATAATACCAATTGCGATTAAAAATGCCATCCAATACACGTGACTGACACTTTTTTAAATTAATGTATTCAATCGTAAAAGATAGAACCGCATGAATTTTGGGTCGTCAAACGTGCTTCTGTTATAGAGATAAGAATAATGGCTAAGTGATAAATGAACTTTTCGCTGTCAGAGATTTGCTTCTTTTTTCCGACTTGAAAGGAATCAATTTAGTCTTATCCTAGAGATTATTTTCCTGTTATTTTAGCGATGATATAAACTATAATTCGGAGAATTAGCGGGCCGTAATTTTAATATTATATACATCGTTTGATTACAGCAGTCGCAATTGTGTGAATTGATTCATCACTCTGAAGTGGAGGAACTCAACCACACAGGTTTAAAGCCATTATACAAAATATTGCATCTTGTTCAGGATTTATATTTTATTAAGTAACTTTGGAAATGTATTTGCAAAAAGCAAGTGTTTTATGCAGTGGCGATTCGTCACATCAGAAACGAACAGTGCTGCAAAATTTTCGATGGCATTGGGGTTTTCCTGCCTGAAGACGTTTGAAAAATGTTCAAAACTGGCATAACGCGACCTGCAATCTTTTATATTCCACTTTTAGCTCAGTGAAAGCAGTGAAAAATGCGATTTTTGAAGATCTGCAAGGTTCTTTTCTTATTTCTAATAATAATGATTGATCCGTTTTTACAAAAAAATTTATCTGAATAATATTTTCAAAAATTATCTACATACCTTTTTCAGAAAGTGACTTATAACAAAGGAAGACGAATGTTTAATAAACTCTTTGTGTTTCTGTATAGGCAACATGAAGCAAACCGAAACCTATAAACAGCATATAAGAGAAAGCGAGGAAAAACATATCTAGAATACAATGGTGAACTTCTGGTGGGAACGAAAAAGAAACAAAGGGGAAAAAAGAAGTAGAAGAATTTCGATAAATTGTTTATTATCCGATTTTGAATAAAATTTATAACTTTGTAAATAAGGCATAAGTTACAATTTCGTAGCTGTTATGTTCCCCAAAAGTTCATTGATAGAGAAAACTACGAAACGAAAACTTTGCTGAACAATAGGCTGAGTAAATTTCCATGCTTAAAATTGCGTTATCCCTCACTGAACTGGAAAAGAAACCGTACACGTAGCAAACCTCCTTCAAGATCATGTAGAGTTCCAAGATGAGAACTCTGAGCAATCAACTACCTCTTTAGGTATACCCAAAAGTGTTCTATAGAGTTGATATCTGGGGATCAAGTTGGCAAGCCCAGTCTTTCCAAACCCTCTTGTTTTAGTTATTAGTTGACAAAAATGGCACTATGAGGGCGAGCATTTTTAGCCTTTAGCATAAAGCAGAAAGAATCTCATCTGGATATCTAGTTTCAATCAGAGTTCCTCCATGAAACACATGGATGTCAGTGTGGGCACCCAAAGAAATTCCATTCCAAACCAAGATACCACCTGCTCTGTAATTGTCACTTTCTCTAATGTGAGACTAGTTGTACCGGGTCCTCCGTTCTTTCCAGATCAGAGTATAACCAGAATGATTTTCTAAAGTAAAGATATTCAAACAAATTGAAGGAAGTTTTAACTGTTATAGAGGTAAAAATACAATAATATTAACAAAAAACGAATAAAAAAGAACGAGGAGGAAGAAGAATCCGATGGATGATTTCTTCAGAGGCCGCCATCCATGCAGATTCAAAATTAGAATAGGTTTCTGTCGAAGAAAAACGACTTTAAGGTCGAAATTAAATTTTCCTCTGTGGCCTGAACCTATTCCGCAAAAAATTGGAAACAAAATAATCCGTAACGAATAGTGATATCCAATGTTCTCTGGTCCAAATGATGTCTTCTCTGTACAACATATCTGCAGGCACATGAGAGAAACATGCAAAATGGTCTTCGTGCTAACAAAATACCTCTATTATGAAGACGTCTTCGCAGTATGGTGGAAGTATTCTATACCCTTTTGCTGAAGAATTATTAGAAATTGAGGTGTGACACTGTAGTGTTCATCTTATTTTGAATTGGAAGAATCAAATAATGATCATTTAATGGGGTTGTTACAGGTGGACGCCCTGGGACAGATCTCCATGTCACAAATTTTCTTGCTCGAAGCGATTCCTAAATCTGTGGACCACACTGCGAAAGACGAAACGTCGTGCGGAATCAGCTTGCGATAAGTCCATTCCCATCCACCTAACTGCCCTCCACTTAAGCCATTCCGGTAAACAAGTTATTCTCGTCATAAAAAACAGTTTCTTACTCAAAGTTGAAAGTCAGCAAATATTATTCAAAAACACACACAATTTTAACAACCTAATGAGAGAATTTGAGATTTGATTAGCTTATGACCCATTTCTTACAAAAAAATGATGACATTATTTCTTACATTTGATACAATAAATGCAGCTAAGCTTTTCATATTAACCATATTTGTTATTTTTTGTATAAATGAAAATCGAAAAATAAGTTAATTCTTTAACTTCTTTCTTAAGGGCAGTGTATTGTACAGGGTTTCCATAAAGTGCTCCTGCGATTTAAAATGCTTACTACTTTATGAGTGTTTGTTATAAAAGTAATCTATGTAGAGGATTAGAAAGCTTGATGTATCTTTTTCTATTTCTTTTTAGAATGGCCTTTCAATTAGGAAGGAATTTTTTTATTTCTTTTTATGAGTGCTATAAAAATAATCTATGTAGAGGATTAGGAAATTTGATGTAACTCTTTCTGTTTCTTTGTAGAATGGCCGATACCATCATAAGGGAGAAAGAACATTGTGTTATTTGATTGCTTTTAAAGTTTTTTATCCACTTTATTACATAATTCCAGTGAGTTACTTCTTTCTTGTACTAGTCTGTAAACCTTCTTTGGATTGCATCGGCAGATTTTAATTCAGTCAATTAAAGAAAACAATTTATTTTCGCTTCCAGTGAAGACATAGGTCAATAGTAATTTCGAAAAATAAGTAATTTGTAAGTTAAATTTCTAAAATAAAATTTCTAAAAGAGAAAGGAAAAAACTAGATTTATAAAGCTTTAGAATTCATTTTTCAGATTCCTTCTTCCATTTATACATACTAAGTTACAGCTGTTTTGAACAGCATACAAACTTTACGGAGAATCTATATGTTATTAAATGATTATATTATTTGTATTATAATATAATTATTTAATAATATAGAGAGTGTGTAATTTTATCACTTATTTGTGGGATTTTTGTAATTAATTGGTTTGCTCCTAACTGTCCATGGCATATCTTTATGAGACAGATGTAAAAACGATCAACTAATTTAAATAATAAATTTAATAGAAATATTTCTTAGCAATTTACCCACATTTTTGTTCTGATTGCTAACGAAAATTAGCGAATTAAGAGAAAAGAAACCAAAGTAAACCTTTTAAAAATTAACTACACTCATGTCCATAAATTAAGGATAATGAAGTTCAGGCAAAGAAAGAGACAGAAGCAAAACAAATTTGACTTATTTGTAAAGTCTATTTATTAAACAAAAGGTAAAGAGCAAAACAGATGCTATATGTTTGATATAATTAATAAAAATTGCGGTTTTTACTCCCTGGAGCAAATTTCTAAAAAGAACCTATTTACAAAAAACAGTATAACATGGTTAGTATGATGGTTAATACGGAGTATGTCTCCCGGACGATGCAATACAGGCCTTACAACGCTTAGGCATGCTGAGTATCAAATTATCAATCTGATCTTGGGGAATATTACACCACTCATCAAGCAATGCCCTCCGAAGTTCCGGTAGACAGGTGGGAGGGGGTTGACGGGCTGCAATTCGTCGGCCAAGCATATCCCACATATGCTCTATTGGATTCAAGTCCGGTGAGTATGCTGGCCAATCCATACAGGTGATATCCTCCGATTGAAGGCATTCGTCTACAATGTTTGCACGGTGAGGACGGGCGTTGTCATCCATAAACAGAAATTCAGCACCCATGGCGCCCCGAAACAAACGTACATGTTGTTCCAGAATGACATCCCGATAGATGTGGCCTGTCATCGTTACACTCTGAACATGCAGGTCAGTTCTGGAACCAAGAATAATTCCTCCCCAAACGAGCCATCCTGCACCACCGTAACGGTGTCGTTCAATGGTGTTCTCTTGGTGGTAACGGGTACCTGGCGCTCTCCATATGAAAGTCCGGCGAGAATCAGACTGCAAACTAAACCTGGACTCGTCGGAAAACATCACAAGAGACCACTGTTGCGGTGTCCACAATGCATGCTCTCTACTCCAGGATAATCGCAGGCGACAGTGAGTTGCGGTAAGTGGAACACATCTGACAGGCCTACGAGCATATAGACCAATGTGCCCTAAGCGTCTGTACACGGTCTGCCTTGAAACTGTCGTACCGGTAGCTGAAGAGAGCTGACGAGACAGGTCTGATGCTGTGCTCCGTCTGTTTCTTTTGGCAGCAACTGCCAAATACCGGTCCTCATTCGGCGTTGTAACTCGGGGGTGACCTGTGCTGTAACATCTACTCACATTACCATCATCTTGGAATCGTTGCCAAAGCCTGGAGATGACACTCTGGGCGATTCCAAGTTCCTCGGATACTTCCAGCTGGGTACATCCACATTCCAGTCGTCCGATAATTCTACCACGTAAAAAATCATCCAAATGCTTCCTTTGTGCCATAACTATGCGGTTATTGCACTGAAAGGCTTTTAAAGCGCTTGTGAACAATTTTACTTCTTTGCCACCATTCCTTATATACCCCTCTCTTACACTCTCGTCATTGTGACGTACTATCCGCGCCATCTGGTGGTTTCCTGTAATTTGCATATTCTTCTTCAAGATGTGTGTGATAATTCTACAGGTGAAATTTTTATTTTAGAGTTCAATTTCTGTGTGATTCTGAATTATCCTTAATTTATGGACATGAGTGTAATTAAGATAGTTAAATATTCACACACACTATATAATCAAAGTAATAGTATCTAATCAAACTATCTTTTGTACTTCATTTGTATGATTATTGATAAGGTAACTTTATTTTAATTTTTAGATTAATATAAGTATATATTGAAAATATAACACATGTTTTGATTATTTGAAATATATATAGGGAACTATATATATAGGGACTATTTTTGCGCAATAAAGAACCATTTGAATGAAACATATATTAAATTAATCCAGTCATGGTGCATTTCAGTGAGGAATGTTCGTTTGAATTAAAAAGAGAAAAACTGCATTCCACTCTTAAAAATAGAAGAAAAATAAATTTAAAAAATGCTGAAACAACTCCGTTTGCGGCA
The DNA here is from genome assembly GCA_013235015.1 of Araneus ventricosus. Taxonomy (NCBI): domain Eukaryota; kingdom Metazoa; phylum Arthropoda; class Arachnida; order Araneae; family Araneidae; genus Araneus; species Araneus ventricosus. The sequence continues at coordinate 160,275 of BGPR01001530.1, forward strand.
GTGAGAACTTTCTAGCACACTTTCATAAATGTTACATTACTTATTTTTCTCTCTCTCTGCGACATTTGTCCCAAAGATTTATAGCCTCAAAATAAAAACATTTTCGGTTTCGTAAGAAGATTCGATCAATGAACTCAGTAAAGTGAACTTGAAATTTTTACTTGCTCACTTCACCATAGCGTTTCGAAATTTTTGCAGATAGCCTAAGTGGTTTCTGATTACCAAAGGAGAAACTACACTTGAAAACACGTTCACGCCCACGTGGTTTCGCACGTGGATGGCCAAACAGGTGGAAACAGCTGCGGACAGGCATATAAGATGAAAAAAAATTCTCGTTCAATAGGGTAGAGCATAGATTGTCCGATAGAATCGAGGACTGGGATTGTGCGGATAGCAGATCATTTACGAAACAAAATGTAGTAATATAAAACAAAGAAATTAAACACAAAACTGTATAGATGAACTTTGAATCACACGTCTTATAAATACACACCTTACATAAAAGAGTCGCACATTAAAGCCGGCTACTTTCTCTTTGATCGAATTGACCCAAAACGGATATAGATCTACAATTTCGGCGTCAAGATGACATACTAAATATTGTTTATCTTGCTTGATGTATTTTTAAATTATCTTGCTAACACATATACAGACAGACAAGCAAACAAAGTCTACCCATTGAGGATTTAGTCCAAAATTTGATATAGATATGCAATTCTAGTAATATAATCTAGCTACATTTCACCTATGTAGCTCGTTGCATTGTTAAACTGTCGTGTTCACCTGTACACATTCAGACAGAAAGTTTAAAAGTCTGCATTTTAACGACATCGTGTTCACTAATAGACTGATATAATTCCGAAAATACATTTTTCAGACTCGGAGAGGTTTGAAACGTGGCGTTTGCGGCGGGCGCCTTGCGGTTAGAAGAGTAACGGGGCCTCGGTCTTATTGGTCTGTTTTTCATGGAAAATAATTGGTGAGAAAAGTGTCATTTCTGTTTTTAGTCGGAAGAGAGTAAAGACATACGTAGCGTATCTTGCAGAAGGAAAGAAAAAAAATTTTTTTGAGAGATAACCTGAAATTAACATTTCTCTATTTTTACATTGCTTTTGTAGTATTAAACACTAGCAGCATTTGGCTACCAACTGACTCGTCCATCTTATTAATTGTCTTAATTTGATTATATTAACAAACTTTAAATTCGCCAACTAATTTAATTTTTAAGTTGAAAGTATTAATTGCTACACAAGACCGAGAAAGAAATTAGTTGTGCAATGAAAAAAGAAGAAAAAACATTAGATAGGAAATGTATTAGCATTTGAGATAAATTTTGATGCAGTATGTTTTTGTGTCTAGTGAAACGAACGACATAAGTCTTTACATTCAACTGTTAAAAAGTCTAAAAAACACGAGATTCAATGAAGTTTACTTTTTTTAAATTTTACATACTTATAATATACAATTATTGCGCATTATTAAGCTTATTAAAAGTGAAAATTTAACCTAATCATAACAAATAAACGAATTATATAGCCTCCAGGAAGATTGTCTTGCCTTAAGTGGTAAGATGAGCTTAAGGTCATCGCTAAAAAGTAAATTTATAAAAATAACATAGAAAATCTATCAAAAAAAAAAATTATTTGAAGTAACGAAGAAAGAAAGAAAAAGACTGGATTTAAAGAAGAAGAAGAAAAAACTGCAAAACAATGAAAATGGACTGCATTTTAATACAACAAAAGAGGCCTTTTCCATTATAAGAATGTATTTTGTACTAATCTATAGTTTTGCTCGATCTTTATGAAATTTTGCACACATGCTCTTCAAAAAAAGATGACAATACTTGTCAACTTTTTCAAGTCCAAAAGTAAATTAAAATTTCAGTTACTTTAAAATTAGCAACATTTTGGCGTTTTTTTCGCAACATTTTTAAAAAATACTATCTAACAAAATGATTTTTGAATTATTTATAATTCAAAAATATCTTTTTAATGATACCAGTTTACTTACAAATTACTGAAACATTACCAGTACAAATTACTAAACTCTAAATCATCCAAAGAAGTTTGTTTAAAGGTTCCCGGCTCTTTCAAAAGAAGTCCTACTAATGTGCAGCATTTCTCCTTGATACTTTGTCGCTAAAACCGTATACGAAATATTTAACTTCCGGAATTTAACATCGAATAACTTTAATCATAATTTCATTATTTTAAAGACGCGGAAAAATTAAATATATAATAAAAAAATTAAATTAAATGTATATATGTAATAATCTCACTTAATTTTATTTCAAATTCTAATATTATATATTTTAAAGTCTTAATGTATTCCAAAATCACTTTTCTAAAACTCCAGTTTCGTTCTTTTCCCGCTCTGGAGGTATATTAAATCTCTCGTCTTGGCATATTTATTACTAAAAGAATATTTTAATCGTTTCCACGCTCACACAACTCGCGAAATCAGCGACTTATTGTCGCCATGAATTTTCCCTAAAACACTTACGTAATATACTAAAAATAGCTATTATTCCCATCACTTTGATCACATGTCTATCTGTTAAATCCCTAACTGAGAAAAAGCAGGGATCTTCTGTTCTCTTTTGGCATGAAACTTAAAGCATGATGTACGTACATTCCGTCACTTTCTGGTAATAAAAAGAAATTTAGAATAACTCGGCCTGTGTTTTTGTTTAACGACTACAATTACGAATACATTATATATATATATATGAATTAATGTTATGAATATAAATATGTGTGGGCCATCACTGGCTCCTGGCAACTACTATTTTCAGACCTAGTCCGCCACTGGGCGCAGCAAGATTAAATAGACCTCGGAGCATAGCATTTTTCACACCTTCTATATATTTGATTCTAAAAGTATGAATAAAAATTATTAATTTGACTCTAAAAAGTATAATAAAAGCACTAATATTTGTTTGTTCGACAATCCTCGTGTTTTCCAATCGGGCAATTATACCCTCTCCCTACCCCGTTGCTACGCCACTGCCCTGAAATAAAACGAATACATAGATAAGAATATAATTATAGAATCTAAATAAAAACACGATTTAAAAAAACAACGGGAGAATCTTTTAATTTCTATAAAAAATCTGCATTAAAAATATTTGATTCTCTCAAAAGTTTCTCTTAATTTGTTTTAAAATTCCTATTTTAACAATGAAAAGAAAATTACTTTCTACTAAGTTTTCTTTTGGAATTAAAATGATTTTTTTCCCCTAACATCTAAAAAGAAGATTTTACTACTTTTTTTTTATATTTTTTTAAATCTCAAGCCAAAGGAAAATGTTTTAAGTCTAATCAAATCAAGTACGCAAAAATTAATGATGGGAAGAAAAATTAACATGAAAATTCATGCATCCTTTTTCTTAAATAATCTGTCCCAATACTTGATAGTAAGTGGTAAAACGTTGTAAAAGAACAGAACGTAATTTCTTAAAATCCTGAAAAAAAGATTGATTTTTCAATAGCGCTAATAGAATCTTACAGACTTGGGCATCGGCTGTGTCGCCATCTGTTGAATATTTTCACAACTAATATTCTGATTCATCCCCAGACACTTGTACAAACATTCTGAAAATGATCAGTAAGCAAAATTAACTTCATTTTAAAGCACCACACTTATTTTAAAATTTGATAGTTCAAAATTTGGCTACCAATAAAATGAGAAGGTCATTTGAATCATAATAGTTTTCATCTAATTTTATTCAAAATTTCCCAACTGATTTCTAAACAAATATAACCGACTGTAATTGTAATTGATATGTAACTTTTAATATCTCTAACTTTTTTCTGTTGAGAAATTATTTTGTTTTTATTTTAAATTGATGTTGTAAAGACTGAAAAAAATCTATGAAATACGCGATTATTTATACCTCTTATTGCAATCAATAGATGGCGACACGGGAAATTCTTTCATGAATTTATTGATTTTTTTTCAGGTTAAAATTTGCGTATTGATTCAATAAATTATAATTTCTTACATTATTTCGAAAACTTTCTGTTTCTGTTCAAGAAATCACAATCGGCTTCGGCTCTGTAAATAAACTCCACAGATATTTTTTGAGTGATTCTCAAATGATCGTTTTTGACGATATCAGGAACTTCCTAAGCATGTAAATTACGAAAGAAACAAAGCTTTTTTCTCTATAGGAAGGGAAAAAAAAAAAAAAATCGGTAGAATTTATTTTATTTTCAGAGCCTTTTCATACAATAAGCTAGCTGGGCTGTTAGTCCAGGGTGCCAATATATATATATATATATATATATATACTGATTTTCTTTTAATTTTGAGCTAAAATATTATTGAATTATAATTTTATAAGTAAAAATATGGTGCAGACTTGTAGCTATCGATTTTGCAACTTTTCATAAACATGTTTATCAATTCTAAAAGATAATCAGGAGGTTAAAAATTTATAAGTATAAAAATAAATGATATATAAAATTTTTTAAATATATACACACATTATTGTTATTGTAATTTATATATTATAGAATTATAGGTATATATTGAATATATAATTAAAAAATATAGAATAAATATATAGAATTTGTTTACGTGAATAATTCTTTCTTATACTAAATGTTGAATAAAATACGAAGTGTTCACGTATGTTTTAGTATATTAATTTAAATAATGAGTATATTATTATATTTTTTATCAAATAAGTATACAGATAGAATAGAAAAATGACTTTTTAAAAATGAATAACTCTTAAAATTAATCATGTACAAGATCGGGGGGGGGGGGGGAAAGGCGCCGATTTGCAAAATTGTAAGGCGTTGATCAGAGAGAAAGCTGATGACTTTTTTGCTTGCTCCTCAGTTATTTTATTACCCTTTTAGCACAAGATATTGTACGATATCTGTATGATATTGTTCCGATATTTTGAATCATGAAGATATCGTAGCAATAAGGTAGAGCATCGTGCACTAATAGGGCAGGTAGGAGTATAAGACCGGGGTAAAACCGGGTAGCTAAGACTCGAAGGACTCTTGGAGCTAAACTATTCGACATAGAGCTTATCAAATTTTACTAAAATATTCATTGTTTATGGAGTACAATATATAATTCCTGAAAAGTCATAGTTTCGTTACTTTTTTTATTAATGATATTTTTATATAAAAAACAACCATACAGTTTTACCCCACTAGTTGGATGAAACCGCGTACCCATGTTAACTTTATGGGAAATTAGAAGAACTAGATTTTCAGTGGGAAACTAGTAGGCATATTTATTTTATATGACAATTTTGGAACATTAGTTACAAAATTCACATGTAAAGCAGTTGTCTTTTTCCTCGGCGCCACTTCAGCTTTTGTGGGCCCAGCTAAGACAGTTTCAATTATAGACAGTTCAGACAATTATAGACAGTTCAAAGGTCAATCAATACTTTCTGGCCCGATCTTGCGCCACATGGAGTACCGGTTTTACACCCAGTGCAGAGGTTATGAAAAACGAAATAAAACCAAAGAATTGTGGGACTAAATTCTTATTGTTTAATAGGGTTTAAATCCGTAGTAAAGATATAATAAACTGGGCGAAATATAGTTTTTATAATTTTAATGATAATTAATTAAGGCTAGTTTAAAAACAAACGGACCTTAGACAGTTAAGGTCTTAAAACATTTAAACCTTCACAGACACAGTGAATTCATCAGCAACAACAAGACCACTATGTCTATTCTTTCTTCTTGGCTAGTGGAATATTATTCAGAATCTGTCCAATAGAAAGAAGAGCTAATAGCGATAGAATCAGGGTACCCGGGTTTACCCCACTCTCCCCTAAGTATTTTCGTTGGGCCATAGACGATCAAATTTCTAGTTAAAATTTTGGTGGGGCTCCACATTACTCAAGCCCAGGGCGCTTAACTTTGTTAAGACGACCCGGCTTATTTTAATGCAATACTATTTGAATTTAAAATTTTTAAACATTTTACCGTACCCTTAATCGGTGCTTTAAGCAGGTTAAGAGAAGAAGTAGTATCATTTATAGATCTATTCAGCCATGGAGCTTTTGAAATAGATAATTCATATTTTATTTCCTTATATCGATAATAGTAGGAATCGAAATTTTCTAAGGTTCAACGTTTTGCCAGAATAATTTATCAATGAGTCTAATAAATAATTCTTCACCTATTTTGATGGATCTTCGTGATACAACAGTCGAACAGCTTACTTTATGAAAAGACTCAAGTCAGCATAATAAGTCAAGCATATTTTTCACATTAATTTTAAATGCGCTTTTATCGTTCCCTAATCGAGTTTAGTGGCTTTGAATGTTACGAGGTAGAATCTATACATCCGCTCCTGAATGAGATTGACATATAATGAAATGTTTCGAATTCTGGAAATATGATTGAATATAGATGAGTACACGTAATAAAGGTAATACTGGTACGTGATCACCTAATTCGCATTTACCAATTGTTTTTTAGAAGATTCCGTTGAGGTGTCGAGTTTTGAAAATCGACAGGTGTCGTGAGGAAATAACGCAGCATTGATCGCCCATTGAAAAGTATCTTTGATCTTATGATCGGAATTATGCTGAAGATTTTTTAAATTTCTGACAACTGGTAGATTTTGGGAAAATGCTCTGCACTTATTCATTATTTATTCAAAAAAAACAGTAATATGAAACATACTAATGTAGAATATCTTTTATAACGAAGCCTAGTAATCGTCAAAAAATTCTACCTCGAAATTTTGGTGACTCTCTAAGTTTAGATATACTTCCCCGATTCAAAAAAAAAGTCTATACCCGCATTTCCAAGTCTGTTCATACATTTGTGAATATGACAACTGAAAAGTGCAAAGAGCTGGATGAATGAAACTTAGCATATGCTTTTTCCTTCTGTAGATTTGTATTAATTTTTTAACCAGATCCGTCATAGGAAACAGGTATCTACTTTTTAAAAATTCATACGTGATATTTTTTTGTGTGATATGAATCTGCATAAAAAAGCGCTGTATTTACAATTTTCTGCACGAATGTTGTCAGTCACATCCAAGAAAAAATAATATATACATTTATAGTTTCTCCATCTATTTACACTCCGATTGATACTCAGCCTGGTTTAAATATTAAATATATAAATCTCGGGCAATTTATAGCCGCTATAATTTTTTAAAAATTGCGGAAATCAGAGATAAAAGAGCTCAGCAATGAAATGATATAATTTAAAAAAAAGAATTTGTTGTATTTTCAGATGACTTGTATTTTCAGATGACCTGAATATGCTTTCCGGATAACATTTTCGAAATTCTTATTGGAAAAAAAATCTATGGAATAATAAACTGAAATTACGGAATAATAGACTGAATAAATAAATTTAACGAAAAGGGTTTTTAAAAAAACCTTTTCATTTGTGTGATGAAAAGTAAAGTTAGTTTAAAATTTTAATAATTTTCTGCTTTTCAATCTTTAATTTATTATTCGTTATTACAAATATTACGGAATGAAGAAATAATTTTTTTTTCAGATTTACTAGCAGGCGATTCCTCTTGTAAGGAATCAACATTTAATTAAATTTATCGATTAGCTGCTAATAGGGCTCCGAAAATACTAAAATACAGGATGATTCAAAACGTGCATTTTGTTTCACTGTCTCCTTTTTTAAATAACATTTATAACTAGTTTATTTATATATCAAACGTAGTCTAAATTTTAAAAAATAGTAATGCTTAAATTTTCTTTCTTTCTCGTGCCAAATTCCTTTCGAAGACAGTAGCATTTTTTAATGTGTGCAAGAATTACTTGTAAACAAATTGTTTAATTGGTAAGACAGATAATCCTGAATTATGAAGAACCCTTGGAAAAATATTTGGAGTAGCAGTTATGTTAGATTTTCTTCTTTTCTTTTTACAAAATTCTTTTTTCTCTCTTTTTTACTGCAAAAGGAGTTTTTGTATTTTCCTTATTTGGAGTGATTTTTTAACTGAATTTTTAAACTGGATGCATTTTGTATCACATGCAAAAAGGCTAACAAATTAATGAAAAACTTGAGATCTTTATTATATGATAGTCATGTTTTCGGGACTCATTTGAACAGAACGAAGTTAAAAGTTGCAAAATCTTTTTAAAACTTTCCTTTAGATTATGTAGAAAATAAGAAGGTAGATTAAGAAAAAAAAAAGTTACAAGGAGCACTCTTCAAAATAAATTTTCTGGAGCGTCACATCTGAGCAACAGATGGCATTAGTTGTCCCAATGTGGTTGTTGGTAAAGTTCAATAAACTTTAGACGAGTTATAGCAATTGGAAACTTCTTGAAACTTGATGTATCGTAATGTGGGCTAAGAAAGTTTTTGCATCAGTGATGTAGTCGAAAAATAAACAGTGCCGGGATGCTCTAAAAGTATTGTCGGAACGCTCTAACCTGGGTGACAAAAATCGTGCTGTTTTAAGGACGTTTTCACAATCTTTCTCATTTATTTAGCAGAGCCGGAACGGCGTTCCGCCTGCACTACATCCTGTTCTGCATGCAAAATTCATCTTGAAATCATAAAAGTTCACAGTGAACATGCAATGAGTGGATGAGTAATGGTGTCATTCTCCTACCTGACAATGCCAGGACCCGCGAAACTCAAGATTTGAAGCAAAACTCAAGTGAGAGGAATGGTGCCATGGCCCTGATTGGGTTCCTAGTATTAACTCCACCCCAAATGAAGAAGCACTTGTCAAATACAACAAGATTCTCCTCAAACGATGAAGTCAAGAAAGCTATCAAGAAATGATTAAATGAATAGGGTATGATTTCTACCCATCCAAGATGAAGAAGTTGGTCCTGCAGTTTAATAAATGTCTTTGTCGATTTGGCGATTACATGGGAAAGTGATGCGTTGGTATTCCTTTTGCATCCCATTTGAATCGTTGATTGCAGAGACCACATGAGTCAATAATATCAAAATGATGGGAGCTCTTAAAAAACTGATTAATTTTTTAAAATCAATGGCTATAAATTTTTTTATAACCTAGTAGATTTTATATACCTATAATGTGATTTCACTTTATTCTTGTCATTTTTTTCACCGTGGTCCTGCTTATCTACCATACGTTTGGCGCAGTTTAGCCAAGAATGGCTCTTGCGCCATTAAACCCCACAAAACCAAACCAAACCTTGTCATTTTTTCACTCATTATGCAAAGACTCATTTAGAATGTGAAAACAACATGAATACTTTATAATTTTTCTTTTTTTCATCAACTTATGTATTATTAGTGGAATATTATAGATTTATGTTGAATAGTAAATATGAATGATTAGGATTCAATGTTCCAGCTGTTAAGGTATTTAAATATCAGTAGTTTGTATTATTTGAAATTTCTACATAAACTCGCTTACAATAAATAGTGAACTGTTTTTTGTAGTAGCCAAGTTTAGTTTTATTCGCAAGCTGAATATCTTACTGAGTTTTCAGATTAGTAGGTCTTACAGTAAGCATTTTCCATTTTAAATACCCCTCTGACCCGAGATTTCCATTTTCGTCTTCTTTTTCCCAAAGATCGTCATTGTAGCAACTCTTTGCATAACCATAAATGAAATTAAACACCTCTAAACATTCTTTAACAAGAAAAAGCTCGGATGGGATGTTCGTTGGTAAAATGAGAGGAACCAGTGCCCGGGTCATAATATTGTTTTTTCTCGCCCTCGTTATATTTGACTTTAAAAAGCGGAATAAAGGTACTGGCATTTTGCCTTCGCAGTGTTCCTCAAGAATGGCACCCGGGGCGTCTATATCTCTCTTATTTTCCGTTACTTTTACACTGAAACAATTAAGTCTAATAATACGTATCCAAGGTCTAACAAGAGGCCATCCTTTATCGTCCTCTGGTCGATCACACTCTGTCTAACTCACTGTGGGGAACGGTTCCAAAGGTTTCTCTTGTTCTTTTTCTATATTGCCCGTCCATAAGGGTACTTATCCATTGACCCAGACATACTCTTAGGAAGGTCTCTATTCGATCTGTATAACAAAATGCGTGGTGATCCCCACCGGTGTCTCGTATTCTTTCTTTAACAACGCCCTTAAAGTTACCTGTCTATTGTGCTATACACATAACTGTGTCTAAGGAATTCTGCTATCACCTTTGAGCATCTGATAACGAATTTTCAATCGTTCCAATATATGGTGACAGCCTAAAAGCCCTACTCCTTAAAGCTAGTTGTTTGGTCTTATTTTAGTTAAGTTATATTTATATTCCGTTTTGCAGTAACACGAGGGCTATTTTGGGACGGATCTCGTAATTTTGAGCCGTGGTCAGATGACAAGTTAGTTGTTGGGCGAAATTTCAACCTCTAGAAGTTTTGAGTTAAAGTTATAAGTTCCGAAAGATTTAAAACTGGCCTAGTCACAGGCCTGAATAACAATGACGCAATAATCCTCGCCATTTGACGGACGTTCAGGAACAGAACACTTTCCAATGAAGGTCATAGCAAGTTCAGAGTACGATACTAGTTCAACTATTCAAAAGTTGACACAAATTTAATTCATTCAACTATGAAATACTGATTTTATATTTTAGTTTTACAGGTTATAATTTACATTTCAAGCTGTATTGCTGTGAAGTTATAGAATATTAAAACAAATTTAGATCGTATAGTGGTATCTAAGTTTAAAATAATTCTTTTTCTTTTTTTGACAAACTATAAAGACTTATTAATTATAATAGCATTTTAGACTTACAAACTATCAAAATTATTCACTTCACAATAACACTAAGGTCACACACACACACACACACACACACAC
>BGPR01001530.1:177220-245780 GCA_013235015.1 Araneus ventricosus
ACACACACACACACACACACACACACACACACACACACACACACACACACACACACACACACACACACACACACACACACACACACACACACACACACACACACACACACACACACACACATATATATAATCTAATTCCAAATAAAATCAGTATGCAAACATACATAAATAAACAAGATTAAATCCTTATCAAATTTCATTATTTTGGACGATACATCACTTTTATAAAAATCTAATAAAATGAAATTACTAATATATCATAAACAAAAATCAAGTTTAAACATTATATGTCTACAAGTGAAAGAACACTATTGTTATTAAAAAATAATGGGAAAATAGGCAATCCAAGTAAATGGGAGTTTTCAATATGAATTAAAATAGCAGCTTGGCTGTGACAGCTCTTTAGCCAGGTTAAATTAAGTTTTCTTGTACAAACCATCCCTGTTACTATTGTTGTTGAAAAACAGACAGGGTAATTTACCTAAAATAAGAAAGAATTTAGAAAGAAAACTTATACTAACTCTAACTATAAAGCATGTGACTATATAAACGACTAAAATCAAGAAATGTAAATATTAATGCATAATAAGATAGTTGTCATCTAAAGACGGTAAATATATTCACAAAATACCCATACTTTACATTAAACATAAACTAACAGGTCTCCTCTTAAACTTACCAGAATTCATCTCTTTCAATATAGCTCAAATGCATATGACATCACATGTTGCCACAGCCACAAATCTTACTATGAATTTAGTTTATGTTTAATGTAAAGTATGGTATATTACTAATGATTACTTCATGCAATATCTAGTCAACTACTCAATAACTATCTTACATATCTATTAAATCTAAGGATAAAACCATCACAATACACATTACACCTGATACAACCTCTGTTGATATTAAATGTACTGATCAACCAACACGCAAATTCATAAAAAAATATACATATGTACTTAAATGCACAAGGCTGCACTATAGATATGTTCATTATGTTATGCCGACGTAGTTTATTTTGAGATGAATTCCTTCCGTACGCTACTAGTACCAAGAAAGTACTATGGCTAGTAGTACACTTTAGGCTATGCTGACGTAAATTAGTCTACTAATATCAAGAAAGTTCCATGCAACTTCAGCCACGTATTTGTTTTAGTCAGTAATCTTTTTTTAGTAGAATTAATACAGTGTTCACTTTTATCTTTCAATATTCAGCTTTTAGTATGGTCTGTAAATAAAAGATTATGGAATGTCTACTTATCGTTTGGATGCACATCAACGAGGAGAACTACAGCACAGGGCGGACTTTGCGAGGAGACCACAAATTAGCTTCGTCATTTCCTCCATCATCGCTGCCTCTCCGTGCCTTCATTCTGTCACACCACATCAGAATTCAACCGCCTGCTCACCACCTCTCTTGAAGTCCCAGAACCAGAAGAAAAAATGTCCCACCTCCTTCGTTGAAGTTAGGCCCCGAAAAAAAACTCAAAACCCCCGTCTGTCCTCCTCCTCCAACCAAAAGGCCGCTTCCTACGTCACAGGCAGTTACGTCACTTCCCTCTCGAACTTCTCCAAAGTTTAGGACAAGACCAGATATTTCATCAGCCCACAGTAAAATTTCGTCATCCACCGGTATTTTCACTTCAGCGTGAATCAGCAGTTTTCACGGGGACCATGCTTCGCGGAGAAACGAAGAACACCGAGAGGGGAAAAAAAGAAGCATTCCATCTCCCTTGCTTTTTCATCTCTTGGCATAAACAAATTATCATTTCACACACTCAGGAATTTAAGACAATTAAGTCACTATTTAATAAAGCATAAAATGACAAAATAGAATTATTTTAAAAAAAGATCAAGCGATAAGATATTCAAATGGATGAAAGAACAGACTTTGAACGTTTTGATTAAATGCATTAGAAGAAGAAAAATAATTGAAGTTAATAATTAAAAATTGCTGTTAATTTAATTTAAATGTTGTTGACAACACAACAGTATATCATATCCACCAGAAATGACCCTGTGATATTTTCAAGGACATAGTCGCTCCTGAGCTCACAAGCTCAGATTTCACAACTCGAGTGACTTGAGTTATTTGAACAATTTCTGATTCAATATACTTCATGAAAGAAAGTGTACTTGCGTACGCTTTTATGAAGAATATTGTTTCTAACTTCTTAACTAAGAAAGAGTAAGTATTGTAATCAAGAAAAAATTTGACATCTAATTTGATGGACATCGGCTTTTAGAAAGTCCGAAAAACTATTTTGGAACTAATGTCTATCTCTCTTTCTGAGCACCATAACACAGAAACTCAACAAGCTAGACAGTGAAACTGGATGATTTACACTCAAATAATAGTAGATTTCTATCACTTTTGGGTGAAATTCGTTTACGGGAAGACTCTTTATCCACCCGTGGAATGCATGTGAACATGACAAATAAAAAAATTAGCATGCTATATAGATGATATTCGGTATAGTTTTATCACCAGAATTGTATATCTGTATGAAATTTATGTCATAATTCACTAAAAGTGAAGACTGTCAGTCTGTCTTTTCATGTATATGCGATCGCGATAACATGTAACGCAATGCTACATAAATGAAATTCAGTATGTGGTTCTGAAACCAAATTGTTGATCTGTATCAAATTTTAGAAGCAATAGTCAATGGAAAGATGCAAAATGCATAGTCGATTTTTCTCACCAGGCAAAGCTAAGCACAAAACACCACCTCTTTTTGGAAGGGAAGTATTCGAGAGTGAGGGGGGATCACTCCCATAGATTTTGATAGAAGTCTCGACCTTGTCAGGATGTAGGTAAATTGTCTAGACGTTTCAAAACGACAACATCGTAATCAATTTTTTTCATTTTAATGCCTTTTCTCGTATCAGTTGAAAACCTTTCGTGCAACAAGGGCTGATAACGATCACCTGTATGAAAGATTATAAAGCCGATTATTATTTTTTTTTAAATCAGAGAACAATATCTTTCTGAAGATACTCTACTTAATGGAAGGAATTTAAAGCTTTCACTCTTGATTTTAATCAGCAATAAGGAAGCCCCTTGCCCTCATAGACAGTCTTTCTTTCGCAGATCAATTACACTGAAATTCACCTTTGATAGACATGGTAACGTTAAATCTGTGGTGAAGCCAATGTCTTTCCTCTGGCGTGTGTGGAAGTTTGAAGAAGGGATGCTCAGGTGTCGCTCTCGTCACATGACCACCGTTCAAAAGTATGAGGAAAACTAAACAAAGCGCTGAATTCAATATAACTAACCAAGTAACAGCACAAGAAATGTTGCTAAAGCAAGCTTTTGTTCCCATCTTCTTTAAATAAACTAACCAAAAGTAGGAATAGAACCAAACACGGGCATCATCCACGTCCAGTACTTCACTCACCAGAAAACATGCCAAGGTAAACATTGGTAATCAAAGAAGAAACCATTGCAGAGTGAAAACCGAGCAAACATTCTTCCTTCAATTTTCAGCCACTAAGACTTTAACATCTTCTGTTTAAGAAAGTTTTTCTTCAACAGAAAGGAAAGTTCACTAAAAAATACTCTCCGGTTGATTCGTTGTTTGAGCAAGTAATGCAATTATTAAGTCTCCCTTCAGAGCTGGGAGTGATTTCCAATTCGATTAGTGCACTCTCGTCTGCATTCGGAAAGTGTTCCTTCGGCACGTGTTGAAGCACCCCTCGCTCGACACTGATTGCTCTGGAGATCGATATCTCTTAAATATTTTACGCGATTTTTCGACTCGGACGAACGAAGAGCCCTCTTCCCAGCAGTTGCAGCAATACGTAACTGAACGAAGTACACAGTATATATATATATATATATATATACAGGGTGTCCCAAAAAAGTGGAAAAAACGTTTATTTCCTTAAATATTGATTTTAGATATATACTTCCAATTGCAAAGTTTCATCAAAGAAGATAAGAATTTGTATGAAAATACTCTAATATCCAAGGGGATTGATAAAAGAAGTTACAAAAATAAAATTTTTATAAGTCCGCTATATAGCAAAAATGTCAATTAGTAAAATGTTTTTTTTTACATTCATCTATTCACATACAAAGTTGCACGCTTCTATCTGCAAAATTTACAGAGATATAAGAAGACAAAGTTGTTGACTTAGACCACTTTTCAATACCTCTCACTGCTGTTTCATGCAGTCTTTCGAAGCGCATTTTAAGAATAATATACATATTTAAAAAATTATTTAAAGGGCAGAATCAGGAAATAACAATGTATTTGTTAACTCTTGTTAAATCTAATAACTAGTCAAATGATACATTAATTGAAGTATTTACAAAAATAGTTCATTTTGTGAACCTTCAAAAAATTTTCGCGGCGACATATCAGCAGTGAGGCTCATCGTCCTAGAAACAAGCAATGCTATAAAAATATTACTAGAATACAACTGAAATACAATTTTTCAAAAATAGCTTTACCTTCAAATAGTTCATATTTGTAGTTGTAATTATCTGAATTGTATTTTACATACAGTCCTTTTTTCAGTGAGTTCCGTTTTAATAGAAAGAATAGAATATATAGGAACCAGCCAAGTTCCCGTTGAGGCAACGTGAAAGTGAATACGAAACCTAAAAACAGCCAACGAAAAAAAAAAACAACCCAAGTACGCGAAGGGGAACCATGGGTGAGATTGAAAGGGGGGGGGGGGGAGAGCATTATTTGGTTTTTAGCGCAAAACAGGAGCGTCCAAAAATCCAATTCCGACTAAGTTCTAAAACAGAAAGAATGGCTATTTGCCTTCGTCCATTATGTCACTTAGTTGTATGCAATGAGCGAATTTTAGTGCTTTCCAAAACTATTTGGTGTACAGCCCCATCCTGTGTCTATTTGACTTTTTCATTCATTTTCTGTCTTCTGTTCTCGTTTCTATTTTTTTCCGTTAATAATCGAACTCTCAGTGTGGAGGAGTAAGCAAATAAGAATAAAAACACAAACACGAATTTTAAAATAATTTTAGTATGTTCTACAACTCTGCAGACCTAAAGGACGAGTCGCCACTGCTTTTAGGTAAAGCTTAATAATACGTACAACTCTAAGAGCAAATAATTCAGTATTCTGGTTCAATATTGAGCTATTTTCCTGTTATACATTAAATTTTCATTTTCTCATGTTGTCCTTCCATTCTTTATCAAGTCGATAGTTGCAACTATCTGCAAATGAAACTGACAAGGAGAGGGCACGACTTGGGAAATTCAGTTCGGGATGAAACTTGGCATATTAGTAGCATACCTTTAGGGTGTTCACCCATTAATCTAATAAAATGCAATGGCCAGCCAATTCGGAGAAAATGGCCCTCAAACTTTGAGCTCAGCTTATATACCAGTGCGAAATCTCCAGCAGATAGCAGCCAAATGGCTCAGGTGTCAGCGCGCTTTCCTTCTGTTCGCTTGGTCGTCGGTTCGGACCTTGCTGTGTTTTATTCATTTTTATTTTTTCCAAAATTATTTTAAATTAAATGAAAAATTAAAGAAATTTTTTAAATTAAAATTTTAATTATTTTTATGCATAAAATAACTGCTCATTCATATGATACTTGAATTATAGTTAAAAATTAATTTATAAGCAGTAAAGTAATTATAAACACATCTTTAATGGTGATAAATGGTAATTATAATGATGCTCATCATGAAACATTTTTGTTTAGACTTTATCATTCATAAATTTTAAAAATTCATTCTACATTTATTAATTAATTTTAAATTTATCTTTCGCTTGGTGCTAGTAATTTTATATTTCTACATTTAATTACATACAAGAACCAGAATGATAATTATCATGAAAACATTTGAAAAAAATATTTTAACATCTTGGACAATTAATAAATGACGATTGTTCACAAGAACAATGGTTCTTTAAGTGATTCTTGTGCGATTCCATCTTCAACCTCCGATACACTAGCAATATATTTATTCATAGAACATTTCAACTATCTGTATCATGCCAATTTAATCGAAAAACAATATAAAACACTTCAAAATCCAAGGTGAATAATCACGTTTGTTCAGAGTTTCTAAAGAAATAAAAGTAGCACTATAGAAGAATTTCATACGATAGTGAGTAAAACAATTACACATCTTTCCCTTTTCAATCATTGAAATTTTATACCATCTGCCTATGTATTTAATAGATTAACAGCTGCTCTCTACTATTTACATTCGATCATTAAAATATTAGACCGTCCGCAAATGTATTCAATGTATTAACATCTGCTCTCTTTTGTTTTCAAGATAAAGTAAAAGCGAAGTATTTGTAAATACAAAACCCAAATAATTTAAAACTTTTAATGATTTTAAGATTTCAATTTTAATTACAGTTATTATTTATCACCATTAAAAACGTGTTTATAATTATTTTACTGCTTATAAATTAAATTTTAACTATAATTCAAGTATCATATGAATGAATAGTTATTTCATGCATAAAAATAATTAATATTTAATTAAAATATATAATTTTGGAAAAAAATGAAGAAAAATACAGCAAGTTCCGAACCGACGACCAAGCGGACAGAAAGAAAGCGCGCTGACAAGTGAGCCATTTGGCCGCTAACTGCTGGTGATTACTTACTGATATATAAGCTGTGCCCAAAGTTTGAGGGCCATTTTCTCCGAATTGGCTGGCCATTGCACTCTATTAGATTAATGGGTGAACACCCTAAAGGTATGCTACTAATATGCCAAGTTTCATCCCGAACTGAATTTCCCAAGTCGTGTCCTCTCCTTGTGAGTAACAGTCTGCGTCATTGGCAATTTATTTTCAATCCGTGAAGATTGGCTGATATACTACTTGACAAATATTTACATTTCGCTGTTTTTCTGTGTTGAATAAATTTGCATTTCTGCAATAACCATCTCTATATAAATTTGTGAGCAGACTCTTTGAATTTAAAAATTAACATATCTGCACGTTTTACAGACAGAATCGTGAAACTTAGTTTATGCATATATGGGTGTAAAAGGAACATTTCATTCATTGACACTTTTGCTCTATGGGGCACGTATTAAAATTTAATTTTCTTAATTTTTTATTTTCAACTTCCACAGAAGCCAAAGTGTTTCCACACAAATTCCTACCTTATTTTATGAAATTTTGTATTTGGAACTTCATGTCCAGGAGCAATATTTAAAAATAAATACTTGTTCCACTTTTTTGGGACACCCTGTATATATATATATATATATATATATCCTAAAACAGACAAATAATAATGAATTTAAATTTTAAAGACAAATAATAATGAGAGCAGAATTTCTAGATTTAGATATAAAAATTATTGGTAAAAAATCAATACAGATATATTTGATAAAAGAACAGCATTTAATTTTAATATAAATAAACTATCTTTTTGGGAGAGTAATCTTAGAATAACAGTCTTCAAGAATATTATAATTAATTATATAAATATAAATATCAACTTGGTTACAGATAACGATGATGGAATTAGGAATATTATTTTTTTTTTAAATACAGCTATATCATACGAATATCCCAAAAAATCCTTATTAGCATATATAGATAAGAAATATTTAAGTTACTTAAAATAATTAATTGATTTTGTATTCATATCTTTTTAATCTTGAAAATTTTTAAATAATTACATCTATATTTCTTGGATATTCTTCCTGTATATTATTTGTTACTTATGTATACTTAGTTTTTGTAAAATTATATCGATGTCGCCATTATTTTAAAATTAATCTTAAAATATAAACTTTAAAAAATCCCATAGTTTTTCCTATATTGTTTTTAGATTTATATTAATCTCATGAATTTTAAACCTATATTAGGATTTTTAATTCAGGTATCAGACTAATTTTGAAATTTAAAATTATTTGTTATTTAATGCGGACGTAGCTTGTTGGCATCTGGTGCTTAGATTTGGTTTGTTGCGAATTTTCGTTAAAAGTAAATGATAATTGATGTAGTTTGATTTTATAATTTTTAGTTTAAAATGATTGAGAATTTTTATAGAATAATGAATCAATTGATTTTAGTGCAATAATTAATGTGCAATATATTGTTGTGTTTATTTTGGACGCATGCTATATTCTTCATATAGCGATGCATTGATTTAGGGTTAAGTATTCTTTCTTCTTCAATTTTAGGGTTGGTTACCTTTTCTGTTTTTTTCAACAATGGTAACTGGGATGGTTTGTACAACAAAATCGATTTAACCGACTATTAGCACATCCCAAGCTGTGCAACCAATTTAATTGTTAAAAACTCCAAATTTCTGGTTAGTCTTTTTTCAATAGTTTTTGAATATAACAGAGTTCATATACATGTTCTAATTCTCCATATGCTCTTAGTGTATATTTAGTATTTTTATTTATTCGGATTATATGATTTAGTATTTTTATTAGAAAATATTTTATAGTCTGAATGATTAAAAAAATTTAAACTATTGCATTGCATTATAGATATTTTTGATAATTTTCATTTTGGATGTTAAGATATGATTTTTTATATCTGGTTCTAGCGGTCATGATCTGTGAAGATCTACAGAAATTTTCCAGAAGTCGTGTCATGAGAACCATTCCAATAGGTAGACTTCCTATAAGGACTCTATCTAAAACGTACAATGCATAATACGTATGTGGATTTAAAATTTGGAGACCGCCCAATTTCGTTTATTATTTTAAATATATAAATTTAGGATCACATGATTTACTTCAGGAATTCATTATTCATTTCAAAAATAAATCTTGCTATATTTTATTGCCAGAAATTTATCATCTCTTTTTAAAACGTATAATTCAAACAACAAAGAGAAAAAAACATATTTAGAAAGTTCAGAGATGGGTTTCTAACCTGGAACCCTCCGATCCAAAGCCGAGACCTTACATAGGCCACCGTGGCCTCAAGACTTTCGGAGGATTGAATTGACGATTCGATTATGTGGCTCAAATATGAAACTGAGTGTCATATAAAATTTCCTGTATTTTTTAATATGAAAATTAAAATATGCAACACAACTCATTTTCCCAGAATAATTCAATGTTTGCTGATTAAGAAATGTCCAGTATTATTCGACTTAGGTTTACCATTGAGGACTTAATCAAAGTCTCATGGCATGCAGGGTCGAATGACTAAAGAGACAAATGTCTATGGACCCAGCAACTTTGGGGGGGGGGGAGATTTTTGCGGTATTTTCAGATATTTATTGCGATATAATTTAATTTTGCGCTTTCATTTAATTTACAAAGACCACATACTCGACCATACTCGAATTAAAATCAAGTATCTTTTAAATTTCGGAACATTATGTTCAGGATATTTTCAAGTTTTCTGATTCGTTTGCAGATCAGTACCGTCGAATATTTATATTTTTTCAATTGGTGGAATGACTCACAAGTCAACAGGCCGGTGGAATTTTCTGCTTGAGTATTTAGAATGCGTTGGAAATATATGTTTTTTTTACTAATTTGTTTAAAATTGCTTTTAATTTAAATATTTTTTATACGCGACATATCGAAACCAAATCTCTTGAAGTTTACCCGCAACTAAATGTTTTGTCATATCAGTTTGTCGTAATAATTATTACTTAAAAACTGCTTACATAAAAATTAATTTAAAATCAATAAAAAATATCTTCTTTGAGAAGTTTGGAAGGGGAAAAGAAGGGGGCCGAAATTTACATTGCCTAAGGGCCCCCACAGCCTTAATCCGGCCCTGATGACAGGTAAATGACTTGCTTGTGAAATGAACCGGACCCGTAAGAAAGATTTATTCATGGCGACCATTAACATTAACGCCACTCAGAAGCGGCCTGAGTCAACTTTACCAACCGGGCAAAGCAAAAATATGGCGCGCCCCCACTCAAAACCAAAGTATTTTTTAAATTCTATAATGACTGTATTCTAAATATTGAACAAATCTCATTTTTTAGAACAGTGAAATATACTCGTTTTACTGCAAATATCAATTAACTATATCATGGTGAGACTTTAACAACTCCATATATATTTAAGATTCTATAGTGGTCTTATTTAATTTGAAACAATACAGTCGACAAATTTATTTTAAAAATATTTTTGCCGTTTTTTCGGAGTTCTCATGTCTATTAAACCCATTTTTCTCTTCGCGGCCCCACTTTAGCGCCACGGGCAGTTGCCCTCTTTTCCCGGGCCACTATATACCTCCGAACTCGGATCCCGTGGTTGTCGGATTCGTGGTCGTGGTTCCCTGTCGGTTGAGTTTGTTCACATGGAGAGCAATCCATGCCTCAAGGGAGGAGAACATGGGACGTCTTTATACCTGGTCTCGCTGACGTCGAATCGTCTGAACCATTGTGCTGGTTCCGCATGCCTGACAGGCTTCTTGAGACCCTATCCAGCCACCCGACTGTTTATTTGGAAAATAAAGAAATTCTTTGTGGACAGATGGCACTGCACGTTTAAATAAAGGGCGCAAGGGCTTTCTACAGATGGTTACATACAAGACCCAAAGGTAGTCTTGTGTTCTACAATGCTTTAGGGTGGTCTTGGATGCACATGGCTACTTGCAAAAAAATTGACAAAACCATGAAGAAAATAGGACATTAATTAGTGTTTCATGATGTACAAAATATTTGTTGGAGAAATAATTTCTCCAACAAATCCCAAATATGAGACTTGTAAGAAAGATTTATTTATTGTCTCATGATGAAAAATTACTTGTTAGTGAAATATTCCATACATGAGACACCTAAGAAAATTTATTCTGAGTCTCATGATGTACAAATTACTTGTTGGAGAAATATCCCAAATATGAAACCCGTAAGAAAGATTTATTCAATATCTCAAAATTACTTATTCGAGGAATATTTCAGACTCCTAAAAAATTCATTCTATAGCTCAGGATGTTCAAATTACTTGTTGGAGAAATATCCCACACATGTTACCCTTAAGAAATTGTTATTCAAAGTTTCTTGATGACACATGACTTATTGGAGAAACATCCCACACGCAATAAGCCAAAAAAAATCTTTTCTTTATTCTTTTTGATGATGTTTATATATACATACAAAGTAGGAAATATCAACAAGATGCCACACATTTTTCAGTTAATAATATTTTATTTACTCCAATATCTTACAATGTTTTCTTTAAAATTGTGTACAAATTTAACACCTTTAATAGATAAAAACAAATGACACACAAATTCAAAATCAAACATGAACAAGAATTATAGTCATTTCTTTTTTATTTACTTTTTTACAGAGCTAGCATAAATTTTCAACTTCTTTTGATTCTAACTGTATATCCGCTTGCGTAAGAAGCAGTACTGAATGGTAAACGTTTTTTGAACAACAACAAAAAAAAATGAATAATAAATGACCACCAAATGAATATGAATATCATTTAAAAAATACAAATAAAAAGAAAAATTAACGTATATTAGCGTAGGTATTATTTATTACAGAGTTGATTTTCCCATATTTTTTTTCAAAATAAATGAAATTATCATTTGCTGTTCTAAAAAAAAAACCTAAATGTTATTTTATTCAAATAAAAAGTTCTAAAATTTGCGTTTTTAATAAATGTTTGTTTTGAATTTTTTTTTACTTATGATGTTTTGTTACAGTCATTAGCTTATAACAGACGGGTTAAGTTCAAGCGATTTAAATATAATTAAATCTAGAAAATTTAAAAAAATCTTATCTTTTGCACTATTTATTTAGTTACACATAACAAAACTAACCTGCTCTGTTCTGAACATAAAATTAAATTTTTTTGACAATTAACCCAGCTTACATGTGAAATTCAGAGATTGAATAAATTATTACGCATATTCATAGTTTGTTATGAAAGATAATTTTTATGAATTTTTAAATGATAAATTTTGGTGTCGTAGAAATTTCGGACTAGATCGTATTCTTACACTTCAACACGAATACAGTATAAAATCATGGGCAGTGTAAGTGTTATTCTATCCTAAAGCGCTAATAAATACGTTATTCTTTCCGAATACTTCATTTTTTGATGCCTGCTACAATTCAGAGTAGTTCAGCTTCTAGATTTGAGCTTGATGCTTTCGTTTTCAAGGCACTAAACGAATATCCTTTTTCGTGTAACTTTTTAAAACTATCCAATATGTATTCATATTTAGCATTGTGAATATATATTTTAAACAAGACAATATAAATAATGAATTCTTTTGTATACAAATAATTGCCCCTAAACACAAAAATACTGCTATTTAAATGAGAAAAATTATTTCAGAAATTTCTTTTTATATTTACTTAGGAATAGAATAATAACTTTTGAACTAAAAGAGAGAATAATCATATAATGTGAGCTTAACTACAAGAAAGTGTTTTATTTTGATGTTGATAAAAAAAAAGTGATTAAAAAATTAAATGTAATTTCATGGTTGCTTTATTTTTATGCATCACTTTTAAATAAATTCGCTTTACGAAAAAAACCCCGGAGCATTTTGATATCATTACAAAACTTTTTTTCTATGAAAACAGTTGCAAGAATCTTGTTTTAAGTATATTTTTTCATTAAAAAATAATCACTCACTAACATTTCTTTTTAAAGAGTGTATTTAAAAATAAAACAGATTTAGAAAAACAGAATAATTTTAATGATACGATTACAATTATTTCAAAAAACAAGCAATTTATAAACATTAAAGACAAATATTAAGGTATGAAATGATTAAAAAGTCAAATCTAACAAACAAATAGCCTATGCAGTTGAATCCTGAACATTTTTTTTTTATTGTGCTGTTCATCGTTAATGACTTTGTCATTCAATAATTGTCTTTGCGTCAGTTGCTTTTTATTTATTTATTTATTAAACAGCGGTTTTGTTGTTTAGATTTATATTCCCGCTTAATAATTGCGTGATTGTACTTTTCGTTATTGGAAATGTTCAGTTTCGTGAGAAATTTCTGCACCTGTTGAGTGTGGATCGTTGTTTTACCCCCCTATTTGCCAGTGTTGCACTTTTTTTTTCGCTCTTTTACTTGTTCTTAATGTGCTTTTTATTCATCAACTTTATCATTCAAAATATTTTATTACTAACTAGTAACATAACATAATCTTTAATAATGTTAATTCATGCATGCCTAATGTTATTATGCTAATTACCTGATTCTGCTGACGGTTATTTAGTAACCAATTCAGTAATCCAACAACCTTGCTATTAATAATGGTAGCATAGATTTACGAACTTAGTTCCGTTATCGAACGAGAGTTGGTTACATTTTAAAATCTTTGATACACATAGTTTCGCATCTTCGCTTAGCTATTGATATACTAAAGAAAGCGTTTTTTATTTATCTGCTTTGGTAATGAATCGCTTGCATTTTTCTTGGTAGATGAAGTATTCTGAAATAATATATATTTATTGTTCACTTTCCCTTTATTTAATTAGATAAAAGCAATAAATTCGTGTTTATCTATACGCAATATAAACGTTAAAAGTCTTTAGATTTTTTATATCTAATTTAGGTTTAGTTTTTATGTTATTTATATTTTTCAAAATGCTTTATTATTATTTATTTTACTACTAAATATTGATCCCAGATTCCCTTAAAAGATGAAGGCTCTACTCATGCGCCAATTTTTTTTTTTTTTTTTTTTTTTGACCAAATCAGATCGGCAATAGTTTAGTTCGTCTTTT
This sequence comes from Araneus ventricosus, assembly GCA_013235015.1. NCBI lineage: Eukaryota > Metazoa > Arthropoda > Arachnida > Araneae > Araneidae > Araneus > Araneus ventricosus. Next base: position 190,878 of record BGPR01001530.1, read on the forward strand.
GAATGTGAATTTTCCTTTGTTTTTTGAAGCGGATTGAAAAGAACTTTGGAATGAATAAGGGATAATAGCCTTTGCAGCTGAAAATCCCATAAACACTTTAATCAATCAATCCCATACTGAATTTTTAAATATTCCTAAAGTGAAATGATACACTTATATACTTTATGCTGTTTTCACTTTTTGGTAGAAAATTGACAAGTATTATTCCGTTAAACAAGTATTTGTATTTGTTTGTCTTTTTTATTGATCCACTCTTTTATGAATCTATCGGATTTCCATTAGTTATTTCTCCTCTTCATTCGCCAAACGATTTTTTCACAGCAGTGGGAAAACGTGTCGTAACTCAAACCTATCTTCGTATTTGGTTTCTACGATTCCTACAAATGTGAAGAACAGCATTCGTTGTGGATCGATATTTGCCTAAAACTACGACCACGTACAGAACGAGCAAATAAGCTGAATTATTAATTCATCAAGCGTTTGCGGTTGCTGGAAATTAGACTTATTACTAGTGGCTTTCTCGGAAACTTCGGTAATGTTACTTTTTCAAATAATTATATGCGTGTAATATTTATGTAGAGGATACGAGACTTCTTTTTGTGAAATGAATAATTCAGAATAAATTTGCAGGAACGTATGAGGGATTTTCTGTTACATTTCCTTCTGTTTGTGAAGAAAAAGAACTCAAAGTCTGTAAAAGGTAAAAAAATGTTTGATAATATTATTGACTAATATTTTTCTTAAAAATTTCATTACATTTTAATGCTTTTGACACTAATATTAGTCTTTACTTACCTATCTATTATTGAAGAAAAATGTAAAAAGCTGGCATTCTTTGCTATCTAACTTCTGATATATTACTTACTTCGTCAGAGCTTGTGTTAGGATTATAATGAGGTTATATTCTATTTTGTTCCTTATTTATTTGAGTGAGTGAAATTTATGCTGTTCACAGTTTAAGACTATGATTTTATTCTTCAGAACTAAAATCTATAACTTATTTTGTAATAGTTTAAAATTTTGAGAGTTTTTTATTGATGTGTAGTGTAATTTTTCAACCATTAAATTTAGAGTGGTTTCTTTTTGGTTCACGCATTTAATAATGCACGAAAGAATTTTTTGAACAAAAATGTATGCTATTACTCATACTCATCTCATACGGCATAAAATCAGAGGTAGAAAACTGAGCATAACATTGACTAAATTCAAAATGTAATATAATTGCTTGGGATAATTCAATTTGGAATAAGGTAGGATAATAACGATTTGGTACATACATTTCGATAGACCTAGTAACTAAACAATAAAAAACTAAAATCGGAAAGAATAATGCTAATAACAAGAACAAAATTTGGTTTATAGATAACTTAACTGGAATGTCTTTTTATCTAAGCCATGTTAGAATTGTTGGTCAAGAAAATGACAAGAAATCTTATAAAGATAATATTTACACTGTATGAATAAAAATCTTTTGCGAATTCGAGGTAAGTAACAACGCTAAAACAAACAATATTGTAATTAAGCTCACAACATTCTATTAACATCTCACATAGATTTAAACGAATTAATAACTTAATACAGCGTCTCATCCCATTTATGTGATACACCATTTATTGATCTCAATTTAAGTTATAAGCCTGTAACACCCCAAAACTAGTGTAAATAACTATTTATTTATGAAAAAATGCGCCAAAAACAGTTTCAGTATTCTTCAAACATTAACAATTCAGATAAGTTTTAAATATTTACAGGCATCATTACAAGAATGAAAGTTTTGATATTTTTGGGATGACCTTGAACTTTATTTCGTATTCTATATTTTCTTATAATACAGAAAATGAAAGGAATAGAAACAATAATTTAAATTTTTTTGTCACCATTCAGCTGCTTTGTGATCGCAATATTTGTAGAAAAAGGATCCTCGTTGATATAATAAAACCCGAAAAGAGTTCACAGATTGTAATATTTTGTCACAAGTTTCCTGTAGAGTCCTATATGTATGCCACGACGAAGTATTAAACGTAACAGACACAAGTGAAATCAAAAATCATTTGAGCGTAGCGCTTCTTCAAATTAGTTATAGAATCTGTAAATCATTCTCAGTGTTCATGGTAATCCTTTATCTACAAGTTATATAGTTAAAGACAAAAATAATGAAGTTATAATAGCAGTTTACGATCTAAGGTATACATAGAACGTAATACAACAGCAGATGATCTTGAACATTAAATACACTACAACAGCAGAGAGGAGTGAATAAAGTCTTGACATCTGAAACACAACGTCTCAAAGAGTACTAAAAGTGGTGAACTATGTCTTTGCAAAGTTATCTACTAAATTTTATTTTCGCATTGCAAAGACTGAAGGGAAAAGGGCTTAGAAACGCGTTTACAACCGCAAGCAGGTTATTCTTTAGCTAGACCGGCACGAGCAATGATTTTCAGTCACTCTTCAAAAAAGTGTTGCGTTTACTGTGCTGCAGTCGCCATTTTGCAAGACACATTTGCAATGGCCATGGAACAGAAGTCGTACGACTTGAATCGTTTATAACAATCTCATACACACTATGGCTCGATAGAATCTTTAAAGAGACCATCTTTTTAACTTTTAAATTATGTACTGATTTATTATTCCCTTACATATTTACAATATTTTGTACATTTAAATGTGTTAGTTCGAAACTAGAAACAGTATTCTACAATGCATATTTTCTTATGAAGAATATTTATTGAAATTTATTCTTTGTTTAGAGAAATATCGTTTGCATTTTCAATTCCACTTTTTTAATATTTACACGTATAAAAATGCTTTTTCAACAGTTATTTTGATTTAATTAATTAAATTAAAAGAAGAAAAATACTACCCTATACATTTTTTAAAACAATATATTTATTTGCAGAATGATTTGAATTTCGAAAAAATGTCGTTATTTCTTAAATAGGACAAATATAATTCATTGAAAGTTAAATTTTGAAGAGATTTTTTTCGCCAATGAGATCTATAGGATTTCAAATTTATTTTAATCTGAAATTCTAAAGATGTAAATAATTAATTTTCTTAAACAAGAAAGGATAAAGTACCTGTCCTCACATTTTGATGCCATACTTTGTTTCAAAATTGTATATTTTCATCAAACAAACTAAATTCTGAGACAATAAAATTAAGTTTAATGAAGAAATTTTAATAACTTTTGGTTGATTTTAAGATACATTCCCCGTTAAATCATTATCTTTTCTTCCGTTGCATATATTTCGCTCAGCTATTTCTCTTGACCATTATATAAATGCTTATTCTGCTAATAATATACCTTTTTAATCGATTGAATATAATTTTACCCGTAAATGACAGCAATATTTCTTCGTGGAAATCTTACTTCGTAATGGAATATTTTCATATGATAGTTATTTAGGGTATCCAGAAACTAAGTTCCGTTGGGCAATTAAAAGAGCACAGGATGTAATGGAAAAACTCTATATTGCTAACTGCGGCACGTGCCTTGCATCATATTTAAAAATAACTGCCATCCGTGTTGAGAGAATTGTCATAATGAGGCACCATATTTTGTATCCCTTATCGAAGAACGATGCCACTTGTGAGATAACTTAATGGTAACACCTAGTTTCACATTTTTTCACACCTAGTTTCACATCATTTATTTTTTATTGTCATCCTGGAATCTATTGTAAGAAAGAAAAATTTTAAAGTTGCAAAAGAGACATAAGAAGGGACAAGATCTGACCTGTAATGGGGATGAGGGAATATTTCCTGGCCAAAAATCTGTAGTGTATCGTTGCACTGTAGCCGCCTAATATGGACGTGGTGGGCATACCGATTTGATAACCATTCGGCATCACCGGAGCATTTTCACTTTTAATTCAGGTTTTCTATGCATTTCCGCTTTTAATTCAGGTTTTCTATGCATTTCCGCTTTTAATTTAGGTTAAAGAGGGTTTGATGGAGCCTAAATGGTAACATGATCTGGATACAAATGAATAATTTTAATTAATTAATTAAAAAAATAATTGTATCGGTGAGAGGAAGAACAGTACTAGTCTGGAATTCTCAATTCGAGATAATCAAGTTAGAGCAAGTATTGTTCTTCTATACTCATTTAAAACTTGCCTGAACCAATGAAGGGAGGCTGGTCCAGTACTTCTCCTACACTGAATATTTAGATCTAGACCGATTCTTGAAAAGAAAGGGCAGAATATACTGTTATTCTTCTCAACGATTAACTTAATCTGTAATAAATGAACAAATTTAAATATGAAGTATTTCTAAATTGTTTTTCCGACTGTACTAATTTACTAAAAAGTAATAATTACAGCCGGAAGGGGTTAAATATCATCGGAACCCAATACGAAGCATCTACAGTGCTGTCTTCCCTAACACTGATGTACTCATGTTGAGCGGCGCGCATGCACACTCTTGCGATTGCAACATAGCTGTGGCATAAATTGCTAAAGGAACTTGATTTCTGGATAACTCATGTAAATAAACAGCAAAAGGACAGCGAAATAAACTTATGACACCACAAAATGATGATGATAATGGTATAAGGTAAGAAACATATTTAAATCTTGTTACCTTAATCAAAGCATCTATTCTTATGAAGTTTCCAGAATTCCATGCCCACTTACACCTGTCTCCTTGAGCGTCAAATTTCTTCTATAATTGTTGGAACTAATAAGCATAGAATTTATTTACAAAAAGCTTTAATAGAAAACTATTTAGCGTCAATGGCAGTGTTTTTTTACCCAGATAGTGACAACACATTTTTTTGTATTTACTCTGTACAATAAACATTGTCTTAACGAAATGTATCATAGAAAGATCTTCAAGTTTATATAATCCAAGGAAACAGTTTAAACTCAGAAATTTTCATTTTAATAGTCTCAATACCTGATTGACAGTTAATAAGCATCAATAGTTACCTCATCTGTATCTGATTAGACTTTTATTGATTAATTAATTTCGTTGATTTTGTTAATCAAGCGTTTCACTGATTATTAATTTGTTGAGACATATTTGTAATCAATTTCATCCTCAATATTCAAGCCATGAGTCTTATAACAATATTTCAGATTTTAAAAATGAATATTTAAACCAATGTTTATAATTCATAGAAATTTGTTCACTTTAAAAAAAGCTTAGCATATTTTAATATTTTGTTAATTAATTAATTTTATTGATTTTTTAAACAAGCCCTTCACTGGCAAAATTATTTGTTGAGATAGATTTGTAATCAATTTCAAATTTAATCTTTAAGAACATTAATTCAGATTTTAAATATAAATATTAAAACCAATGTTATTAATTCATAACTACCTCGTCGCTTTTTAAAAACGTTGCACATTTATTTCAACTACTCATTTAATAAAATAGACACATGGGAACACCGATGAAATTTAAATTTACAAGTTAAGACTATACATTTTTTGAATAAAATCTCAAAGAACTAACTACTAATTCACAAATATAGCTCAAGGCAAGTTTATTGACTTCTAAATTTTTGATCCCTCAGTTTTATTTTTCTATTAACAATCTGTTATTTATTTTATAATACAATGGGGAGACCAACGTTCATTAAATGAGCATGCAGTTTAGTTAATAATTAAATATCATTCAATAGCTAATGATACTGATTTTTTACATCTCTAGGAATGAAAAGAATCTAAATATTTAAAATTTTAACCAGTTTGAAAGTTAATTTTTCCACTAAATTATTGTTTTCACAAAAATACCATGATATAAAATCGATAAAATTCCTACAGCCTACAACAGTCCACAATAAAATTATTTAACACAATAAATTTGAAAATACTTTTATAGACATATATTTCACACAAATTTGTCATAAATTATATCTCTACTAATAACAATGTTTTATAAACTACACAATACTTCTCAACATCGCAGATTTCATCAATAATTTTTAGATTTGCATTTAAATTTTTTTTCGCTGTTTGGTAAATGATAGCTTTTGATTATTTACAAGCATGAACTTGAAGATCTGTCTACCAAATCAAAAAATAATCTTGTAATAAACTATATTTATTTCAAAACCTTTTTCCATCGGATTAACTAAATTAGTGTTTTCAGTTAATCGTATAACAAGGATTTAATTTCGTGTAATTAACTGAAAAAAAGGGAATTTAGGATAATGAAATATCAGAAGAAAATATTCATAAGGAGTTTAAATTTCATTTCACATTGCTCGTAGAATCATTTGTAGCATCAAGAGTTCAGAAAAGTTAATGTGGCGTATGACTAAATTTTGAAAAAGAGTTCTGTCATTGATTTGTCTGTTAATGTAACTAATTTATCTTTTGACTATTTCTGATATTTTTCTACGCACTATTGTTTGTGCGTTAGCAAGGTAGAAAACTCATAAAACTGATACAAATATTTAGCAATCTTTAGAAATTTGTAGAGAATTTCCATAATTTAGAATTTACAAAAAGAAAAATCTTACATCCATTTATAGAAAACACTTGAATAATTTTATAACATACATAATTCAACAACAATTTACAAATGGAATAATGCTCAATTACTCAATAAAAACTTTCAAATTAAATATCGGAAGCTAAATAATGTAAAAGAAAAAACAATTAAAAAAACAAAGCATTTCCTCTCTTCTTTTTTTTTTTTTTTATCAAAATGCAGTTTGTAGAGTAGTAATAAATAATGAATTTCTAAATCATTGTTTCTTATACTATACAGAATTTACCACAAAACATGATAAACAATACATTTTTACAAAAACATCGTTGAACTTCTTATGTTTTTCTGATTGTTTTCAATGATTCTTTGCGCTCGTGGAAATAAAGTCTACTAAACTTCTGAGTTCGAGCCAGACTTTAGTAAATTATTGTAGCAAAAGAAATATGATTAAATAAAATATGATAAACGGTTTTATTTCGAAATAGTTTTAAGAGAAGTTTAATCCATTCAAACACTGAATTCACTATCATTTGGTGATGATATTGTTAAAAATTAATAATTAAAATTGGAACACTTATCAAAAATAGACAAAACTTTTGAAAATTTAATAAGAAGTCGAATACGAAATTTTCAGATTTTGAAGAAAATAATAAGAAATTATTTCAGAAATTTAAAATTTAGTATCGTATTGAATGATTGATAATAAACTGGGAAATTATATTCACGTTATCAAGACATATTCAAATGTTTTTGAATATTCTCAATATTTTATTGACTGAAGAAATAAACAAATCTTTTTAAAATCGTTTATAAAATGCTTAAGGATGAATAAGATTATGTTGCTATAACATCTTGGGGTTTGGGTTTAAATAACGGAGATTTTTCTGAAACATTAAAATTTTAATCTTCATTGTGAAGTATAATAGATTTCAATGGAAAATGAGTATAGCAATTTAAAATTAAATGATTTTCAATTAAGAAAATCTAAGTTATTGATCACAAAAAATTAAAAAGATATTGAAGACTAATTTGTTTTAACATTGGTAATGTTAAAAATGATAACAATAAAGCATAGTTACTGATAAAATCACTTACAGAGCTGCAGTGATTCTTAACATACTTATATTATTGGTCGATAACGTAGAAGTTAATAGCATAGGTTTTGGAGAAAACAATTTCGTCTCAATTTTTTGAAATTTCAACTAGAAAGGAAATTCTCAATTTTTCTCAACCAATAACGAATATTTCTGAATTTTTCTCACATCTAGTTGCAGCTTTCTGTCTTATGTATATGAAAAGAAAAATCAGAAATATCCGTCATTAGTTGAGAAAAATTGAGTTTGAAAAAAAATTCCTCTTTGAAATTTCAAAAAATTGAGATAGGCGGTGTTGCTTCTTAAGCGACGATTTTATTATTCAAAAGTCTGTATATATGTCTTTTTATTGGTATATTTTTTATGCAAATCGGCGTACAGACGAAATGAATTTCAATAATTGCGTACATATTGGGAGACTATAAATTAATGTTCGGCCTAAAATTAATTTGCCGTTTAAATAATTTTCAAACATTAATAAAATGCGCTCATATTTTTACAAAAAAATTATATTTTTTCCATGCGTTTATTTCACACGTGGACTGCCTATCACACGCTTGGACTCACGCCTACGATTCGCACCTACTATCTAATTGGATGTCCCATTCTTTGCCGTAGTTAAGAGATAGCAGGGAAAGCGTCATGTGATTAGACAGAAGGTCCAAATTACACCCGAATATGGGTGACGCGGCAGTCAACGTGTTAACTTGACTTGTTTCGTATCTGTAAAGACGGATTTTGTCATCGACTTTTTTCTTACTTCTTGATGTGCTAGATTTGAAATATTTTTACACTTTTGTGTTCTAGTTGACTTTAATATTTTCAGAATTAATTTTTATAATAATTATAATTAATTATAATAATAATAATTTTTATTTTAATTTCGTTATCAGTTAATTAAGTATTTCAATTAAAACTTCCTTCCATGCGAGTGGAATGAAGTGATTTGAGATATTTAGTGATTTGAATTAATTTGAGATAAAACTAAATTCGAGATGAAATAATATCTGTCATAATGAATTATAAATTAAAGACTAAGAAGTAGAAAATAGCTAAAATAAGAAATTCTACTTTTTATTATACTAAAAAAAATGTGCTTTTAAAAGATGTTTTTATTAAATTTAGTGCATGTTGCCTCAAAGTAAAGTTTCAAGTAAACCTTAACTCTCCAGTCTGGCAAGAACTCAAAAGTCATACAGGCGTACGCGCAACATACTATTTATGTTATGCATATGAATCATATATATGGAAAAAGGAAAGAGTTACATTCGCGAAACAATAAATACATTACAGTAAAACGGAATCAGTGGACGACGATGAGCATTTGGGTGATTGCAGCAGAAAAAAAGCATCAACATGTGCTATGAATGCAACAAGTGAATAGATCTTATCGTATTTTTGATGTGATATACAACATAGCTTATCATAGACCAGTCGCTAAAGCAGGATCAACCTTGCCCCTTTTGGAATAAAAATTCAGTCTTTGACCATCACCTACAGCATATTTGAATATACCAATGGGCTATGATTCTGCCTTCTCATGCAGATGACGTCAACTCTGCAGGTTATTGTAATCTTTTAGGGTCTTTGATTTGCTACAACTTAATTTTAGAACAATGAAGGTGGACGTTTCAGATTGCCGTAAATCTGTCTTCAGAGTAATTTTTTCCTCGTTAGAATACTCAACAATTATCTCATGCTTTGAAAGATGTCAGAATGCATTGAATTAACTTACATCTAACCAAATTAAGGTCAATAAAAATAAAGGGAAATGGTCTTAATTTATTCTGTCTTCTTCCAAGAAAATACATCAACCATAATTTGCTTTCCATCACACACAAAATTCGATTTCGCTACTCATATCCCTACCATCTTCCCACGTAAGGCTGAACAAATGTACTAACGCAGTCTGTTACTGAGCTTATTTATATAGAGAGATACAGATAGTATTTACCCTGGACTTTGAATGCAGCATGTGACGGCAAATGCTGTGGTGTTTTACGTTTCATTATTGCAAACATATTTTATATATATATTTAAAAAAGTCAAACCTCCAGTTCTGCATAGGCTGTGTAACAGATGAGCATTTCTGCCACAGTCTTATGCAAGACTTCTGGATAATGTGTTTATGATTTCTAGTATTTAACTTTCCTATGGAAGATGCTTCCACTTTTTTGTTGAAACACACACAATTTTTTTCTGATACTACCAGGAGGAACAACACTTCTTCAGTCGATGCACAGCATTGGTTGAAGCGTTGATAAGCGCAGCCCAATTCGCGTAAATGTTACAGAATTTCACAAATTCCATTGGACACGAACGAACGAACAATTGAACAGACTTCGATCACAATAATGATGTTCATTGGTCAAGCTACGTGAATGGAATGTATACATTTCAAAAGGACTGTCTCAACGGAATGCATTTGTTGAAAGAAAGAGAAAAACTTAAAACTGGACTTGCTAAGTTGAAAGTTGAGAGTTCAATCACTGCCCTCCCCCACAGAATAATCTTCACTTTATTGATAAACACGTCATTGCTAACAGCCAGAACAAATTCTTGTGAAAAGATAATGTACTTTGAGAATGCTGTCTTCAACGAAACCGAAAAACAAAATGGCGATGAAGAAATTCACTTCTTATGGTTGAACAAAAACATGTGTATGATGTGTACTGAAGCATTATTATTTGAGCAGCTGTTCGAAGTTAGTACGTCACATCCTTCACCATGAAGACAAGAAAAGAAAGAACGCTGTTTCTGAAATCTTTACAAGAGATTGGGCATGAGCTTATCTGAACTGAAAATTCTTGTCTCGCTGTCTGAAACGAACGAAAGATCAAAGACTGAGATTCCACAAGAGAGCGTGGAGTTTTCGGAGTTTCAGTCCATGGATTGCACAGAATGAGGTGTTGTATATATATGTGTGTATCTGAGTATATATTATGTATACAGTTTCCTATATCTATCTATATACAGTATGGATATATAGATGGATATACGTATATACATTCAGGGCGAGTAGAAGAAGCAGCAGCAACAGCAGCACATCGCCGGTCATCCCACTGAGATGGAAGTCTTTCTCGTGGGCGGAGTGGGCGGGGAGAGCTGGGCCAACCGCCTGTACTGCGGACTGCTCAAGAAACGCGGGTATGAGTCCCGATGCATGAGGGTGTAGATCTGCAGCTGGGCATCGTCGAAGGTGCTAGAAGTCGGATTCTTCATGTTCCTGTTGACGATCTCGCGCACTTTAGAGTCCAGACTCACCTGGAAAATGCAAAAAGAACTTACACCTGTTGTAAAATCATCACTACATTCATGTTAGCAAAGATTTACGAGATATTTAGATTAAAAACGAACTTGATTCTGCTAAACTATTAAAATTTATGGCCTTTCTTTCCAAACACAGAACTCAATACTGTTCTGACGTGATTACATGACGCCTACGTTATATACACATTCAACTTTATTCGAAAAACCAGCATTAATCTGCCACACATGTTAGTCGAAAATTATCCGCACTTTAGCATGAAAAAATAGTTCTAATGAGAAATTGGATAATTGTTCTAATGAGAATTCTTTGTTGGCTGCGCAGCACGCATGCGTAGAGTTTGTAACATTGTGCTCATGCATGCTAAGTATGATCGTGAAAGCTTCGTAGTGTTAAGAAGGTAAATATGGCAGATCCACCAGCAGTATACACCAAGGAGGAACAACAAGCAGTTATCTGTTTTATAGGAACCGGAATGCATTGCAGGCTCTCCACACAACATGGGGATAGCGAAAGCCGCAATCCATATCAAACGCAGAGGTGTTTTGTTGCATGACAACGCAAACCCACGCACTACGGAACACAGCTTGGAAACCATTATCTATATGGGTTTCAAAGGTTTGGATCACTTCTCTGCGTCTGGATTTCACTCCTTACAGTTCGTTAGATCTCTCAATGAAAATAGGACGTGCCAGATGAGGTGTGTCAGTGGTTGGCCACCCAACCCCAAATCCTCTTCATCCAGAGAATGCGTTCCATCACTTTCACGTAATTCACGTTCCATCATGAGCACGTTGCATCTTGTGTAGTGAATATTTGTTTGAGCGTTGCTGAATTTTGTAATTGTTGTTTTTTAGTAGCAGTTGATATCAAGATGCTTATTAATTAAAAGGAAAACGTTGTTATAACGTATATTACCCATGCCTACAAGTCAACACATGATGCTTTGAACAGAGATTTGTAACATATAACAAACTACGATGTGAATATTTGACAGGATATGGTGGGAACAAGTAAGATAGACTAACAAAAGATCAGCAAACAGCGCATGAAGTAATGAGGAATTTGATTGCTGAAGCGAACGGTGAATCTCTCTTACTTGAAGTCTCATGTGGAACTGAAACAAGATTTTAAAATTAATTTGATATTACTGAAATCCAATCTAAATGTCCTTACTGAAATCCAATCTAAATGTCTACCTTACTGAAATCCAATCTAAATGTCTACCTTACTGAAATCAAATTTAAATGTCATATAGGTCTTGCCCTTTCTCCATCAAGAATAGCTATCAGACTTTTTGATGGTGACCTCATAGCACATTCTTCGTTACAATTATCTTTGGTTTTGTTCACACTGAGAATCCTACATGCAATACAACCAAAAGGTCTGATAAGGCGATTGTCCAACAAATTGCAAACTTATCATTTGGGATGAGTGTACGATGCCAAATAAATCTACCGTTATCATGTTTGTTTCTCCCATGGCATGTTCTGGAATGAAAACTCCAAACAATCTTTACATATATGCTCCAAAAGGTGAGATAAAAATGTCGTTTATTCGAAATCTTTAAAGTAGTAGTTAATTAGGTATTATTAGTTAGTATTGAGGGTACTAAAACAGGGGCTGTATATTAAAACTCGAAAACTATACGATATAAAAGCATATGTGTTTTTCTTTCATATGTAACAGATAAACGCGTGCGGAGCCGCGGGTACAACGGCTAGTTTGTCATAAAATAAAGTTGGGGCCAAGTCATCAACAAATGAAAATACAGCACATTATGAGCGCGCAACAAATTTGAAGAATATGCACAACTTAATAGCTTAATGCCCTAATTCTCAAAAATCAAGGAAGAGAAATAAAAAAAATTGCGATTGTATCTTCTAAAATAAGTAGTTTTCATACAAATCACTGGCATACGTAAAAAGTAACGCTGCGTCAGAATATGACATGAAAATCAGTGGAGTTGCTATCTTTTAATGTCATGGGACTCGTAACCGAAAATAATCTTTAAAAATGTCGGTAGTTTCTGCAATTAAAAATTGTGTAGTGAAATTTCTTGTTAGCCATTTTTTAAAAATATGAGTGCTCGACAACATATATCTGAAGAATTACTATGTAGTGCCAATGGGCGAGTAGAGGCGGGCCAGAGTCAATCCCATGCAGCAAGAGGGTTGAAAGCGAACCCTTCTACAATTCATAGATTGTGGACCGCATTTCTAAAAACAGAATCAGCTTCTGGAAAGTAAGTAGAGAAAGACATAAAACTCCGTAGATGACTGCCATTTTCAGATAACTGCATGGAGGCACAGAACCAGTACACTAACTATCTTATACAGGGTGGTAATGAATTATTGGACCCATTTCAAAAAAATAAAAAACCTAAAAATTTTGCAACTGCGTTTTTTCTTTTAAATGAGAGAGTAAATAAAGATTTTTCAAATAGGCGGCGTACCATTACGGCGTTCTAAATTTGCTACAGCGAGAGATTTCCATTCGCAATGGCTACCGATCAGCAGAAGCCAATGCGCGTTTTCTGGATTACTTTTTTTTTAGTTTTTCTTGAATATCTCTAAAATTGTTCAGTTCTTGAATTACAAATGATTCAACAAAATAAAGAGAGTAAAATTCTCTACAAATACACGCTTTTATTTTTCTTTTAGCTTTAATAGTTTCGCAGATAATGGCTCTCAAAAATGAGAGATGTCCAATAATTTATGACCACTTAGACCACCGTAACGACGCTTTACTTATTTGAAAAAAAAATTAAAATGCGCTCTCATAAAAAAAACCGTAGTTGTAACCTTATTAGTTTTTTTAAAATTAATTTTCGAAATGGGTCCAATAATTTATGACCACCCTTTACATCTCTTGTAGCCATTGGAAGGCTGGGACCCATATCAACTGTACTCAGAAAACTTGACGAAGAAGGGTTGTATGCACCAGTGGCAGCGATTGGGTGGTTAAGGGGGGTAAAACATTTATAGACGTCTAAAAGTATCCCCTAGTACCGGGGGTAGACAAAAAAATTTAAAAATTTAGTTACAAAATTAGCTAGCTTTCGCAAGAAATGTTTTGTTTTTCTCTAATTCCTAGTTTTAGGCGAGTAAAAAGAAATAAAAATTTAATTTTCCCCTCAAAAAGTGTGAAGGGGGCGACAGGCCCTTCGCCCCCCTGATTCGCCACCAATGGTATTCACGACGTCCAGTAGTGTATATAGTCTCGCATTACACCACCGGTAAAAAAGCTTAACAAGATACACATACATGCCATTTTGGAGTACAGTGGAGGTGTGTCTTCTTTACTGATGAGATCATAGCTTGTTTGAAAAGTGACTAAAGATGACTGATGGTCTGGTGGGAGCCGGCACCCAAAATTGCCCCAGTCATATCCATGAGAGAGAAGATTTGGTGGGTCCAGTGTATGTGTGTGGGCAGGTATTCCCTTGGATGTTCACTCTGACCTGTATATTGTCCCAAGAGACACCTCTAAAGTTCAGCTACATAGAGACATTCTTGATCCAATTATCGCCCTCATGCAGGCGTAGTCTATGAAATAAGACATAATTCTAGACCACACAAAGTTCGGTTGGTGGAGGATTAACTTCGTGAGGAGACTATTGTATGTATAGGTTAGCCAGAAAGTTCGCCGGACTTGAAGAATATTGAGCATTAGGGTGGGTCGAAAAAAAAAATCGATTTTTTGAGTATCAAATTCTAATAGGACGCAAAAGTTAATCAACGGAAAAATATGGAAAAAATTATACTTTTAATCTTCAGTTCGCGTAAGAGGCTGGCCACATCGCGGTCAGAGTAACTACAAGCAAAAATTACTCACAATGTTTAACTAAGTTTTCAGATTTAATTAAATACTGCATATATTTATAACATGGTAAAATCCTGATTTTTCACGAAACTTAAAATTTTTTAACCCTAACACGCGTACTCAAAGAGTGTGAATTTTAAAAACACCTTTTCCATTATCACATAAGTTCCAAGAAGTTCTTGGATGTTATTAGAAACCAAAAACTGTAGCCTGTATAAGTTTAGCGTGAAAGTAAATTTTGATATTTTTTTCATTTTTTCGAAACTTTAGGCCTCTTGCGCGAACTAAAGATTAAAAACATAATTTTTTCCATATTTTTCCGTTGATTAGCATGGTAATACAGAAGTTTTGCTCCCGCTTGGAATTCAATACTCGAAAAAACGATTTTTTTTTCGACCCACCCTATTGAGATGCATGGGATGAGACATATTGCTACATTGGCCCCCCCCCCTCTTGCCATCCTTCAAGGTCTTCTAATTTAGTTGCCACAATAAAGGGCTTTGATGCTAACTATGCTTATAAATACTATCATTTTGAACACAGAACATTGCTCACGCTCCATACTAAAGCTGATCATACATTTAACTCAGATGATATTTTTTGATACATTTTCATTTTGTGTATTTTCAAGGCAGAAAATAATCCTATTAGTTTTAGCCTATTTCATGAAGCACTTTTTGATTAATGTTTCTGCCAAATTTTACTAAATTCAAAAGAATAGAAATTAATAATGAAAATTTTTCTTAATTCTCCTAAATTGGAAATTTTCGGAACACAGTGTATAAGAATTTAAAACTAAAGGAAAATATATGCTTTATCACATAATCATGGTCACTCAATTCTAGACACCTGTGAGAATCTTAAATCAAAGAAAATTAATCGCATATAAAAACTTTATCATTAATAATTGAGACTAATTATAGTTCCAAAAATAAGTGAAAAAATGGTGTAAAGAAGACACGTACTTTTTATGCAACAACATAAATTCCATTTACAAATGTGGTATGAAATTTATAAGATAGAACTAAGCGTGTTCTATCACACATCACATAGTGGTAAGTGACTAGGTGTGCTGTTCATTGACAAACATTAGTTGAATAATACTCCTATTTTAATTATTGTAAGACAGAAAGTCTAGATTACTAAAAATATAAAACTTCTATAAACATCACAGTTTTAATAGTTCATTTTTCAAATTTGTGAGTAGATAACTTTAGAAATTAAAAATAAATCGATGCACTATCCATTCAAGTAATACAGCAAAAGCTTCAGTAAGACAATGATTATTTAATTTCGCATCTACAATGTTATTTCTACAGTTTATAATGCTCTTCAAGCGTTTATTCTGATCTTTATCGCTTTTCGCTGAGTGGTGATTTAAGTTGTGTAGCGCATTTCATTTTAGTTTTGTGTTTTGAATTTCAGCTGAAAATTTAATTTGAAGGTGCATGTATATCAGGTATCAACAGGTAAATGACATACATGGTTCTGCTTTTATAAATTGCATAGTTCGTGCGTATGTTAAAATGTAAATCTACAGCTATATGTATGAAAAATGAGAAAGAGTGGATCCTCCCTACTACATTATTTTGTCATATCCATTAATTTTGATCTTGTTTGTCCAAATAATTGTTCTAATGTTTATTGTTCTTGTTTGAGTATTTTATCAAACAATTATCTTTTGTAATATTTGATTCAAGTGATTTTTTCATTAGTGTTTATATCGTGATTTTTCAAAACAAGTAATCGTTAAACATGTTCTTTTTTATGATGAAAACGCAAGGAGACGAAGAGTTTTCAAAACAGAACTTTCATTCATATCTTTATTTGATCTTTAGATAAAGGCTAGAAGAAACCTCAAGAAAACCTTTTTAAAATAAGCAACTTGGACTGAGAAATAAAAAATTATTATCTTTTTCTTTTCAAGTCACTGAAAGGAAAGATCTCTTGTCTTTGTCAGCCACCTATTGGGTAAGTTATTCGTTTCACCCCTCGTTCGAAAATTATCTAGATATTGCACAGTGATAGATAGTAGGATTAGGAAGTGAAATGCAGAATAATTAGAGCTACTCACAGATTGCCTTAAGAGGCAAGTGAAATTCGAAAGCTTTCGCAAATCGACATCTAAACTAGCCAGTATGAAAGAGAAAAAACTAAGAGAGAAATTCTAAAAATATTAAGGGAAAAAAAAGCAAATTTTTCTTGTCTTCCGATTTTTCTCTTGAAATATTGTTACGAAAATCGTCCTGGAGGTGTACGGTGAAAGCAGTCCAACAGGCAAGGTAATGGAGAATGTCGCTTTATTCTCGAATATTCCGGAAAACACGAAGCACAGGTAACAGGAAGAACAGAACTTGCAGAAATTAGCAACACAAGCAGGCAGCAAATCACTAATAATAACAGAAGCAGCAATAACAATAGAGCTCAGCGTCTAACAGCTGACCAACTCTCAATGTGAACAAAAGAGATACAAAGACGTTCAAACACACCCCGAAGATGTTCCCTCGCTTCAACACCTCCGGGTTTTTATAACTTTTCCGACAGGATGTGACATCACATAGAATCATCTCAAAGGGTCCCCATAACTCCGTCCTTAGTAGAGGTAGGACCAAAATTCAAGCATATTTGAGAACCTATAATTTGTTTCCAAAGTCGCCAAAGTCAGGGGGATAGGCTTGTTCTCCCCCGATAGCTAGTAAGAACCTTTACAGAACATTCTTTCCAACCACAAGACTAACATAGGAGGAAAAACGGTTTTACAGATTTGTAACAATATCAACTATTCACGAGATAAAATGTCACTTCTTTGGAACAGAGGATTTGTGACATCTTAATGTGTATGGAAGGAAAAAATTAACTTTCGGTGCAGAACTACGCCAGCCGTAAAGAAGAAGAAAAAAAAAGGAATAGCATGCTTTTCTTGTAGCCTGATTTTGCAACTAACTAAACTAAAATATCAATTAGTCACGAGATAAAATATAACTTCTTTGGAAGAGAAAATCTGTGACACCTAAACCAGCCAGTAGGAAAAGAAAAAAAAAATAAATTTCGATACAGCGCCTGTCGATACCCCCAATCGTAAATAAAACGTTAAAAAAAAATCAAAAAGAGAATATTACGCTTTTCTTGTGTCCCGACTTTGCTCGTAAAATATCAATTAATACTAATGAGAGAAAATGTTACCTCTTTGGGAGAGAGGATCGAGACGTAGTCTTCGTAGATGCTCCGAGCTTTCTCTTCCACCAGTTCCGGGTTCCTTTCCCTTTTGAGATCTTCGCACGCCAGCCAGAAGAGTATGTTCTCTTCGCTGTACTCGCATCGCAAGAAGTCCCTGAACACTCTGCGGCCGGCTGGATGGAAAAGAAGAATGCATTAAAATCATCGTTTCGTAACTAGCAGAATGATTTCAAACAGCTGATACATGCGCTTTTAAATATACGAGGGTTTGAAACTTAATAGTCGTATTCATTCATTCAATACCCAGGAGAGCCAACTCAACCTTAAGGTTTTAGAGTGCAGGTTGAGTCTCCGGGAGTAGAACATTCCAGTACACAGATAGACATGGTGAAAATGGGGACAAAATTTACCTCAAATATTGAAGGAAATTTAAATTTTAAAAATTTAAACGTGTACAATTAAAATAACAAAAGATAAATTGATAAAAATATGATGCCCACAAAAAACCCATATAATTACAGCTAGTACAACATAGGCACTAGCTTGAAACGTTTATAGATTTTCGATACAGTCAGTAGCTTTGTATACAATCATATACAACCTGCTGTTAGCGATACGGAAGCCACATATACCTGACAAAGTACCGGTTATGTTGATGATTCCTGATGGAATGGTCTATCTCTTTAAGAATCTCCTGTAGCGAATGCCAAGATTTCGTTCCTTCATTTTTGAAATCAAATGATTTTTGCATTTCGCTCAAGTGGTGCAGCATCCACCGCGATGCAATTTTTCTTACATCCATGTGTTCCTTCAGAATGCGTAGCACACTGGTATGGTACATCTTTACTGCACAGCTTTAGTTGCCGACCAACTCATAACTTTTTACTAAAATCATAGCACCTGCGTTTGGATTTGTATGGGTGACCCCATTTATTGGGAGGTAAGTTATACCAACATATGGTATAAGCTAAATACTCTGATTCCATTTTATGCATATACAACTAAGGTGCCACTGTTAAATTTCCAACTCTTGCATGAAAACGATAAATTTAAGACTGATAGTTATCTACAGCAGCCAAGGCGTCTTAAATGGCAGTCTTAGTTTAGTTAAGTTAGATCAATATTCCATCTTGAAGTTCAAGAGGGTAATTTGGGACTGATCTCGTGAATCTGAATCCTAGTCAGATGATGAGGACAACACCTGAGCTGGCAACCCCCTCTCTGAACTTCCTCATCACATCTTTAAAACCTACAAATTTAGCGACGGAATTTTACGTGCATACGGAAATAAACACAGATAAGAAGCAAACAAAGTCATGCACTCATATTTATTTACCTATTAGCACTGTTCGTATACTGGCGTGTCCCCTGAGCAAAACCGAATGGCAATGTATTACCCTTATGTAAATTCAAAATCCCATTATAAAATACCTCAACCTCCTTTCTTTCTCTTAATTTTCTCTTCTTTTTTTAATCACATATTATGCAACACTAAGCATTATGATTTTTTTAATATTAACAAGGCACTTTTTACTATTTTAAGGCACTTTTAAGAAGGCTTAATTTTGTCACGTAACTGAATTTGTAATGCTACTTTTTTCCCAACAATAGCAAGGTCTGGAGGTTAAGAACCCTGAGCTCAAGTACTCCGTTAACCAAAGCACAATAGCTACTCGCAAAAACTAAGATATAATACATAAAATCCTTAGTATTCTTCAACTAATATGGTTAATCAGTCGTGATATTAGTACAAAATCATACACTTTATCAGCCTGAATTTATTTTTAACAAAATTTAATAATGGGTTGTAAAGAGAAATAAAAGTAAATCCTTTGTGATATTCTCTAAATATTTAATGGAAAGAAGCGTGATATTAAACTACTTTACCTTACCTTTTCTACACCTTCATTTTGGGCTGAAAGTTCATAACCATTATACTAGTAAGTTACAACGAAGAAAAAGTACTTAATGGCAACATTTTAGTCCAGTAACAAATAACTGCTTGAAAAAGAAAAGAAAAAAAAGAAAGAAAGAAAAAGGCAAGCTGCAAAGGGAAAAAAAGAAAACGGAAGATAAAGGTTTAGTTTTATTTCTTTCTGAAAAATGAAATACGTTTTTGTGTTTTACAAGTCACACCTAACATATCGATTGAGGGGAAACGTGGAAAGGTCCCAGAATATGGCTCATAAGTGAGTTTTGGGCCGATTTTTTTCTACACTCATTTTTATATGTTTTACAGTCGCTAAGAGAATTTCTTTTACGTTTCAAAATTTATATTCTGGTTTTACGACGACATAAAAGTCTTTCGTGCTCTCTGATTTTTTGGTTTTTGTAGAAACGGGAGAGGGAAAAAAACCCGGGAAACATCTTTGTCGTGTTTAGGAGAATTTAGTCAACAAAGACTTTGGATTTTTAGCTGTCCATTTTTATTTTCTTTAGGCTTTTCAAATATCGCATAAAATGGGAAAGAAAAACATTTAAAAATAGGTAACTGCCATCCATATCAGAACAAGTTGAAAGGAACGCAAAGAAGTTTTGTAATTTTTATGTTACTCAAACTTAATCTCCTTTAATTTGATTAGATATATTTCCCACGAAACAATGCGGTATTCTATATTGTTTTGTTGTAGCATATGTACACAAGATAACTGATAGACGAATTCAGCGTTGTAATCCCTTGAGCTACGAATTTATTTAACCTCCTAATTAACATTTAAAACATAGGTAAAAAAATTGAGAAGGACGCAAAGCAGTTTTGTAAATTTTTATGTTACTCAAACTTAATATCTTTTAATTTGATTAGATATATTTACTACGAAACAATGCGGTATTATGCATTGTTATTTTGCAGTATATGTAGCATCGGTTATCGAATACAGGTTTGTAATTCCTGAGCTACGAATTTATTTAACCTCCTAATTAGATGACGTGTCATATTTGGGACATTTATTGTTATTTCAATCCATATGAAAACGCGAAAGACATTCAGATACATCAGCTTGTTCAAATGATTTTTGACCTTTAAATTAATTGTTAATTTGAAATAATTCCAGATTTAAACATCAAACATTCTGTAATTCGATGCATGAATCAGACATATAAATGTATATGAAGAGGTCAAATTCTTCATTGTTGTACTTTTTAATATGTTCTACCCATTATACACTTCACGTACCCCCTCATATCAATCATTTCTGCAAATCTTATGTATGTGTTACAGTTAAAGCGTATAATTCAGTTATTAGAATAACTAGATATTCAGCTAGGAAATTCATGAAATATCTAGTTATTCTATGAAATAACGGATTGAAAATAACTAGGTAATTCATGAAATACCTAGTTATTCTACGAACCAACGGATTGAAAATAACTAGGCAATTCATGAAAAACCTAGTTATTCTACGAAATAACGGATTCCACGCTTCAACTGTAAATATACATAGGAAATGAAATTCCATGACATAATAAGGAAAGTTCAACAGACGCCAGTTCATTAAAGTTATATATTATTGCATAGACGGTTAAAATCAGAAAAATAATTAACACTTTTAAGGTTTGGGATGCTGAGGGCCATCTAAATATATGGCTGTAGACAACAGTCTGCTTTATGCAAGTAAGTCAACTTCGAAAAAGTGCGAAATTTACTAATTAGTCTACTCGAAGTTATTTTGACTTTTTACCGACATTACACTGAAATAAGATATTCAGATACAAATTTCCATTAAATATTCTTCAGTAAAAATTAACTTACTTGCGTTCCTCATGAGCCTGTCGAATGATTCCCCCCAGGAACGAATTTCTTCTAAAGTTGGCCTGAGGAAAAGAAAAGATATCAAGCCATGAGTGCTGATCATTTTAAAACATATAAAAACTACAGTTCAAAAATCGAAAAAAATTCTTTAAAATTCCATTTACGAAATTGCAATTTTTTGACAACGTTTTAAAATGGACTAATACCTACAAATGCATTTGTTCAAACTGTGTAATAGAAGTGTTAGTAATTACTTTAGTTAGTAGTGACTGATTATGATTATCTGTATAAAATGCATGTCTTGGAATGCTAACAATTCACCACTTCCTTGTAATCAACTATAAAGATAAATAGTTAGCATTTACGTTTTCCAAAAATAATTGGTGTTGAGTTTTTTTTGTATTATTCAATGTGCAAAAGATAAAAGCAGGCAAGCACTAGAATTTAGCTCAGTTTCAGGCAGGTGTATCATGTAATTCAAAATAATTAATATCTATGATTGTAATTATTTCGAATTTTCCTATTTTTAAAAAAAATTCTTAACTTTTATTTAAAACTTATTATTTATATTTCTAATATAAGAATAACTGTCAGTGTAACTTGAAGAAGTCCGGATTTAACCGGCTTTAAAGGGTTCAGGGGATTCCCCTTTTGCACAGTATTTATAGTTCGAACGCGTTGCAATCAACCCCTTTTTCTTTGTTTCAAGCGTCGCCGGAGACTTGCTCATTGTGTTTATCTCTGTTGTAATCATGACTTGAAGGTTTCTAAAATATCTTAAAATTACTTAAATGATCTGAAAGATACCATTTAAAAATGATTAACCCTCTTATATCCCGCGATTTCCATGGGTTGCAAGTTCGTTTGTTTTCTGCTGCATCCTGCAATTTTTAGAAGCTTTTGGGTTTAATTAGTACTTTTAAAACGTTGAATCGTATAATACTAATGAACCCCTGCATGTAAATAACAATTCGCTTGGTTCAAATGAACATTGAACATGTTATTATTTGAACATGTTTTAAAGCGTTGCATCTAAAGAGTAATTCAGAAAAATTATACAGTCAGAGGGTTAAGTGAAATAAATTGCTCTTCCGTTACCAACGACTGCATCTTTATTTAAAATGCCTCAACACCTTCGCCTGACTAAAAATGTTACATTATTTTATTCCGAAAAGCATGAATCCAACAATAAAGTATTGATTCTTAGCGTTTATAAGAAGTCCAAAGATAATAAATTATTTTTTCTTTAAATTCACCGAGTTACACTGGCATACAAAAGTTAAGGAACATTTCGTAAAATGCGATAAATTTGCAATTAATACGAAAACTGTGTTTCGATCAGTTCTGGAGAATCGTGTGACATTCAGCTGGAGTATCATATACATATGTACAGTGAAAATTCGGTCTCGAGGGAGTGGGGAACCACCAGAAAGGGATGAAGCGGAATGGAGTTTCTTCCTCCTTTCACGAAACTGATAACGGATGTAACTTTATCAATGGTTATGGGTTAATGTGCATAATATTTACATTTTCATAACATAGACAATATTCAGGAAGATATAAATGTTTCTTTAAAAAATACAAATTTTTTCCGTGTGTTTGCTATAAACATGCATGATTTTTCATTCAAATTATTCAGAAATTTTCAGAATACTTGACAAATATATGTTACATATTAAACACTTTGAAGTAAATACGTTGAATGTTAGAGAGAAATATAGTTTGTATGTAAATAATTTTTTTGCCGTCGAGACACGCGAATTTCTTTCATAACTTCACAGCCAGATATATAGAGACACTTTTAAAAAAATCTAGTTAGAACCATTAAAATTCAGAAGTTGTCACATTTCATGAGGTGAATTTCAATTCTCTTTAAAGAAGCTAAATGATGGGTTCTTATACAAACTGATATTTTAAAATTTGAATCTTCGAACAGTAACATTGAATTTTAGTAAAATCAGATTTCCTGAATACCATGATCCTTATAAATTAAACTGACATTTATTTAGGTGCATTTTCTCTAATACCATTCGAATATTAAGTTTAAATATCCAGTTTGTGCAGACCTCATCAGTTTTGAAATTCACCTCACTGGTAGGCTCTTTGAATTTTTAAGTTTTCACTGCAATTTTTTAAAAGAAGTGCTCTATATTCAACTTTAGATTATGAAAAAATTCATCGTCTCCACATGTACAAACTTACTCATATTTCTAACAGTTCAACGTATTTACTAAAAGTTTAATAATCCCTATAACACTATTGTAAATGTTTAGAAAATTTCGATATTTAAAAAATAGCTTCTAATGTTATAAACAAAACACTTGCGGAAAAAACATTGGACTTTTTACAAAAGCATTTATATCTTCCGAATGATTCGATTGCTATGCTTACGAAAATAGCATGAATATTGCACATTAACCATAACCATTGATAAAACTACATCTCGATTATCCTTTTCTATAGTAGAATGGTGGCTATTTTCATCTGCATCATTTCTAATGGTGATCCCCCTAATTGCCTGTGTTTCAATTTTCATATCATATATAGTCTCCGTAATCACACATTCTCCAGAACTGATCAAAGGCCACAATTTTCATAATCAATCTGTCGCTCGCATTTTACGAAATGTTCCTTAACTTTTGTATGCCAGTGTATATGCAATATATGCTGATAAGCAATGACTTTGGAGAGACAAGAACTTGCTGAATTTCGCTTTAATAAACGACGAGACACTTCTACCCCATATACCATGTATTTCCGCAGCAAGTGCTACTCGATTTGTAGCAGGTAGTTTCGCTCACCACACGACTTGATAAAGTTTGTACATAATGGGACACTTTTTCAATCGCCGCCAGACAGTAATGGTGGGCTTCTGACATGGTATCTATGCTCTTCAGATCTGAAGCCACTGGACTTCTGCTGGGACGCAGTTGGTGTGGGTGATACTCGTAGACTCCGACGATCTAGCAGAACGAATCTCTATTGCTGAGAGCAAGATCAAAGACATACCACGCACTAACGAGATAAACTAATGACTTCCAAAATGTGAAACATTCCTTCCTCCGACAATTTTGGCGGTGAAATGAAGTCAAGATGCTACTTCTAGCAACGCTTTTGGATTGTTCATGTCTGCGCTGATACTATGTCATTCACAGACAAGGACTACCCGAACAAATTCCTGAGTCAGTCTTTCTGTAAAAAAATATTTAAATCCAGCTACTTTTTTCTTCTGTCTTTAATTTACAGAAGTGTGAACGAGAAACCTTTTCATTTTTTTTTACCATTATAAGGGGATTGTGACGTTAGGTTTTAGAGCAAATATTCTTCATCTTGCTGCGTGACTTCAGCTCTTGTTTAAAGAATTCGCGGATACTTCGTTGTGGGATAGGACCTAAAATTCGTAATAAAGAGGAAACGGACATAGGTATAGGATTCACTACACGATATTTTCATTGTCTCGTGTGTCGCATATGGCAAAAGCATTAAATCAAGTTTCGTTGGGAAAATCCAATTCTGCAGCCCATTTTTTACTGCTTTTTTACATCAAGTGTTTAGATTATTAGTTTTAGTTTAGTTATATTTACGTCCCGTTTTGAAGCAACATGAAGGCTATTTTGGAACGTACCTCGTAATTTTTAGCCGCAGGCAGATGACGACACCTGAGCTAGCACCCCCTCTCCAAGGTTCCGCAAAACACCAGCGGAAGGATATTTGGCCACGACGTATTTAGCGTGCACCAGACCCGCTTACACGGCGGTTTTTTTGGTGGAATTGGGTTTCGAATCTGGAACCCTCTGGCCCCGAAGTCGAGACCTTACCACCACGGCCTCATTTAGATTATTAGGAGAAAAACACCGAAAGGGTACACATTTAAATCTGATCGCCACATGCAGTTTACTTTTAGAAAGTGAGTCTTGTGAAAGACAAGGAATGTTTGCAGAAACACATAGAAAATTTGATGATGGAGTCTATGAAAACTTATTCGATGGCTTAAATTTATATTGTTCAAGTAGAACGATGAGTATTCTATAAGTTGTCATATAAATATCTCAGTGCATAATTTTTTAATATTATCATTTTATGAACCTAAATATATTATCTTATTACTTGAAATTTATATATTTGTGTTAGATAAAGATCTTTTTTACATCATCCAATTCTAGTAGAACATTTCTATCGCGCAACTTTTGTATTGCTTTTGTTTCCTTCTGTTGTCCTATTCTTTGTTAATCCTTTCTTAATGTCCTGAATCCTATTCTTGTATTTGGTTCTGCTGATATGGAACAAGCAATGACTTTCTTTCCATATGAACTTCGTGAAAGAACAGTGACAGAATCTATCTTAATTAATTTTAATCAAAATGTATATTTCGAAACATTATAATTTTCATGAATGAATTGAAATAGTGTTAAGATTCATATAATCTTAATTTGGAGAGTTTGTGGACATTAGAATACGGCTAAACAAAATCTCAGGATATCCCTTTAAAACAGGGATTTTGACGGAGAAAAAGGAAACTGATTCTCTCCTTTTCAAGTCAGTGGAATATCAGACATGTGACCCTTTTTCCGACCAACCGAAGGTTTACTTATTCTTGTCCACACTCAGTCATAATAAATCTTGTTTTCACATATATAACGAGGCAATAGGGCAGCTAAGAAAAAGTAGCAATAAGTTATTTATAGATAGTTCTCCAAGAGAACTGAAATTCTAATGATTTCGAGGAAAGGCATCTGTATAAGACCGTGCACAACTGAAAAAAGCTTCTGGTCTTAGGGGCAGGGTGATTCAGAAGTCCGGAGCAACTTTAAAAAACAATAATTCGCAAACGAATGAAGATCCCATTTTCCCAGAACGGATGGAAATAAAACCGGATTTTTTAAAGCTAAAACTAGAATTTATCAGCAACATTATTTATATAATTTAAACCGCCAGATGGCTCTGCAGTTGGTGGAGTTATACGATTCATAGAATAAGACACTGAGTGAAGTAAAGGCTTACAAATATTGCAATGAGCCCGTCCTCCATAAGAAGCCCATCTGTCAGGGGTGGTATCCAACCAATATTCCTACCAGTGCGCACGTCCACGAAGATAGGGGTCGGTGTCTGTAACTTATGTCATGGGTGGTACCAAACCAAGATTTCTGCCAGTGTTCACGTTCACGAAGACAGGGGTGGGTGTCTGTAACCTATGTCATGGGTGGTACCCCACCACGAATCCTGCCAGTGTGCACGTTCACGAAGACAGGTGTGGGTGTCTGTAACTTATGTCATGGGTGGTACCCCACCACGAATCCAGCCAGTGTGCACGTTCACGAAGACAGGGGTGGGTGCCTGTAACTTATGTCATGAGCGGTACCACATTTTTCGTAGCTTTAAGCCCCATTTCTAATGATATCGCAGAACATGAGCAACATAAATGATGTTAATAGTTGTGAAAAATATGGTACCCCATGACAGATGTCCTGCGGATGATTACACACTTAACAAGCTATTACTTCACTCTGGGTCTTGTCATACGAATCATACCACTCCGGCAACTGCAGAATCATTTGGTGGTTTAAATTGTATAAACTATGCTACCAATAATTTCCGTTTCGTGACGAGAAGAAAATCTAGTTTAATTTCCACCGTTCTTTGTATATGCTATCGTTAAAATTTATAATTCAGTTATTTCATGAAATAATTGATAAAGTCACTTAAAGAGTGTAATAAATTAATAACTCCACATTTTTATTGCTATTCTGTAAATTACTAATAATAGACAGTTAAATTGTAAAACAAACAACTTAACTGAATTTTTCAGCTACACTAATCCCTATATATTAAATTCAGCAAATTTTGGTTCATCACAAAAATATTGCATGTAAATGAAAGAAATACTTTCCATATTCTTAAACGAAACAAAAAAGTTGATATAATTATTATTATGTAACACTTTAAAGTGGGTTGAAAGTAATGAGGTATTTCATATTAGTGATTCTCACTTTATAGCCATTTGAATACGGAATTTTAATTAAACTCACCTGCATATTGCAAAATAATAGCTAATACTAACAAGCGGGATGAATCATGTCTATTTTCCTACGCCTTTAACATCATTCTATGAAATAGCTGGTTAAACCATAGAATACAAGCGAGTTTTATGTTTTAACTGACTCGATCAGTTATTTAATGAAATAACTAACTATTCTAGAGAATAAAGGATTTCAACGATAGCATATACTGTATCTTCGTTAGCAAATTATTGATTTTTAAATTTGCTCCTAACTTCTATACCACCCGGTAGGCATCGCGTTTAAAAGGAAAGATTGATATTTATATTGCATAAACCTAAAAAATGATACAGACGGAGACGTTTGCAAGAAAAGTTCAGAAGTCAGTTGAAGATCTATCTTGATTTGTTTGAATGAGAAAGCAAAATAGCGGATTACTTACGGAGACTCGGAACCATTCCCGTTCAAGTTGTCTCCAGGAGCGGAGAGCTGATGCATCTTGTTGCTTTTCTCCTTCATTTGGTTGTGCACAGAAAGGCTGCGGAAAAGAGTACACCTAGAATAAATCATTCAGTCACTCTGCGCTGGCCGCCACAAACACATAGAAATAGCACTAGACATAACACCAACAACCTCGTTCCTAGAGTCATTGTGACAATAGAAATTGTATTGCCGACTAGCTAACAACTACTTCTAAATGCAATAATTTCGTTTTAGCATGCATCATGAAATCCTTTTTTTTTTAACGTAGTACTACGTTCCTCCCATTGGGGTCTCAGGAAGAAATTTGATTCGTACGTCAAAACGCCACAAAAAAACGTTGTATGGGAGATCCTCTATATATCGGTAACTACGTATGTTAAAAACATAATTAATGTCTTATTTCAAAGATAAAGGGTAACAACAGAAGTTACAAAAAAAATTTGAAAATCGGAATTGTAGTTCAATGACTATTAAGTCGCTAAGTTGGGAAAAAATACGCATGAATTGGCAAAAGTAGTCCTACGCCTTTAACATCAGCGGCTGTTTGAAAAAGACAGCCTCACGTCATTTTTTTAACTAACAGGACTATCGATCATTTTCAAAGCTAACCTTCACATTTGCATTTACAGTCGAACTCAATTATTCGAGCTAACAAGGACCGCATGCACCTCAGATGATAGGAAACTCGGTTTATAAACAGGAGTGGCGTTAGAGTCCGCGAAACGGGAGGCACAGTCTCCCCGACAGGGGCATCACTTGCTGTATAAGGGGAGGGGTGTAATGATGACACTCTCAAATTTTCGCCACAACTTTATTTATCTACTAGTTCCATATCCCGTTGCGTGAACGGGGTACAAAAATTTGTCCCGACAGGGAAGCCCTATGCCCCCAGGACCCCCTCCCCACTGGCGAGGCCCCTGTTGATAGAGACTAAATTTCAAAGCATGGCCTCGTATCTTTCTACAAGGTTTTCCAAAATTTAAAGTTGAGATTATAAAAATAAGTCCGCAAGTACTACCACGATTAAAATTTTAACAAACACTTTTGCTAGTTATCAAACTTCTGACATGCATTTTTTGAAACAGTGTTGATAAAAGGATACGTGAATGTTGCTGTTCTCAATGATTCTTTAAGAATATGCTCAAAAGAAATTCCATCGCTCAACAATGTAAAACTTTCCGACACATTTACAGTGTAATTTTATTTTTTCATAAAAATGCATGGAATTAGCTCTTATCACTACTATTGAAGAGCTTGAGAATGGAACTGTGTTTCTTAAGTTAGTAAATGATCACCTCCTGATAACCACCTTTTACAAGCCTTCACATTGCGAAAATAAGCTCCAGTGCCAATTTTCACACCCTTTTTTTAAAAAATTCGTGCGATTTTCTGGCACCAGCTCGGTTGATTGGGGACCGGATAATCAAGGTCCTACTCTACATTAATAAAGGGCGCGCGTTCGTATCACGAGGTGTCTCCCAGCGACATTATGAACATAGACAGTGCAAGCGGCCAATTAACATCTAAGGGGGCTTCTGATTGCCATTTTGTGGGAAATAATGTTAAACACTGACGATCAAATCGACGGATATTCTTTCTGGATCACATTTCTTTTACCGATCGAAATGACAGATCTCCCACCTGTATGATGCTTTACAGTTTTATTTATTTATTCTATAACAGAAGTCCCAACCTGTGGTACGCGTACCCCTGGGGGTACGCGACCAGTTAGGGTACGCGAAATCTAAGTTAGTAATGGAGGACACAAGAAAACATAAGGGATTAAAAATGTTACAGAATTTTGTTTCTCCAATTTCGTGTGAGAAGTGAAAGTGAAAGTTCTGCACATCTAAAGCCTACTCTCAAAATAAGGAAAAAGAAAGATAAACGAAACCTATTAGATAATTGATATATCGCCATCACCAGACCCGATTATGCATGAATTTCAATGTCTTCGCAAAAGCTGTAGCTCACTGGGCGCCACTGTTGTATGCTTTTTATTTTATTTTCTATTTTAGATATTTAATGATTCGAGTCATTTGACTCTTTAGCTTAACTAAGTCCTTAACGTTATTGATAAAACACTCCTTTGCATTGACACATGGTTTGGGGGAGGGGTATGACACTAAGGGGTACGCAAAAATAAAGACTCAAATCGATGGGTACGCGAGGGAAAAAAAGTTTGGGAACCCCTGATGTATAAGAATAAAAAATAGATTTTTAAACCATTATTTTTTATATACTATAATAATTATTATATAAAAATATTATGATTACTATAGTATATACAAAATCAGATAGTTTTCCTATTGAATTTAGAGAAGAAAATTAATTGAGTATTTGTTGTCCGTGTGAACAAGATCGATAATGGGTTAAAATTTCCAAATTATGAATAAAAATTTCCCTCTCAAACGTTTTGAAATAAGCAAATTTACTGAAATTGGGTTTGTATTTTCCCATTCCATTGATTGAAAAGTCCTGTGGTGGCTCGATTTCCGTTCTAATACTTTTTGAATGAGAACCTTCAAACTTCAGCTTTCTGTTTGCTTTTTAAGTCTTTTTTACATTGATATAGCTTTAGAATACTTTGAAATACAAAATTAGGTGTATATGAAAAATACGAAGGGAGGGTTTTTTTTATGGAATAGCTGATGTACAATTGTGCTATTATCACTCTTATCAGCGATATATGAAATTATTTCAATTGCATCAAAACCAGATTTTATTGATTTTTTTTAATTAATCAGTTGAAGAAAAGCCAAGAAGAAAATATTGCCATGGAAAGATTATGGAATACTACTATCTTTCGTGTGCAAGAGACGAAAATGATTTTAGACTGGCACTCGAAAAAAGAAAAATGCGTTTGGCTTTTATTTAAATCGCAGGGTTACTGTACCGATCTATTCATAAACAAAAACGGATATTCTTCCATTAAATGTTTCACTGATTTGTCATTCGTATTTATCAGAAAATAATTATTGCGATAATGTAAGAGGATGCTCGATTTTTAACTATCGTTTTCTGACTGACGGTAAAATGTTTCCTTTTCTTTCTCAACTAACATTTCATTCAAGCTTAGCTTTCAGAAGACTGTGCTTCAAGCTATTTTTGTGACATTTAATTGACGGGAACGTACGAGCGCTTCTCTTTTAGTTGAAATTTCTTTCATTAACACTAAACAGAATTCATAACACTTGTTTCCTAAAGCAGTATTTCATTTATTTCACCTAATTTTCGCATAAAATTTCATTCCTTCTATGTATATTATTCGTCTAGTTTAGCTGTCTAAATTTCGATTTCATAATTCTTTCACTGAAAATGTTGTAGGCAACGATAATATTATCTTCGAATTGGTAACAGTTTTATCAATGGTTTGGTCACTGATAGTTCTGACAGCAGTTGTTCATTCTAGATTGCTTTGTTTTTTTTCATTCAGTACTCGAGAATATTGATTACTCGCCATAGTCAACAATTTTATCAATGATTTGGTCACTGATAGAAACTGTTCATCCTACTTTTCTATGGTCTTTTTCATTCAGTTTTCGAAAATAGTGATTACTTGTCATAGTAAACAATTTTATCAATGATTTTGTCATTGATAGAAAATTTTCACTCTATGGGCTCCTTACAATCCATTCTGTCTGTTTAGTAATTATATCTCGTGGTTTTAAATTAATTTGAACAAATTTATAAAAATGACAAGCAGAACACCGACAGAAATCTAGAGGACCATGTGATAAAATATTATGTTCATATATAATATTCGATTACCTAATGCTCAAAGATTTTTTTCATCTCTGCTAATAATAAAAGAGAATGTGTGTGCGTGTTGGCTCTCAACAGAGCATACCACTTGACCTAGAGTTACAGAATTTGGTACAAATATACTTTGGAGGGTGAGAATGTGCACCTCTGAGATATTTTTTTGAAATTTTAATTAGTATTTTAATTAACTAAAAATTAAACGATATTTTGGCGTTTTTAC
Organism: Araneus ventricosus; assembly: GCA_013235015.1. NCBI lineage: Eukaryota > Metazoa > Arthropoda > Arachnida > Araneae > Araneidae > Araneus > Araneus ventricosus. The sequence continues at coordinate 222,904 of BGPR01001530.1, forward strand.
TCGATAACTTCTAAAACTATTATTGTACAAAAATTGTTTTTACATTATTTTAAAATTCAAACTCAACTTTTAAAATAATACTAATTTAAATATCGCACATTTTTTCCTTAATTTTATTTTAAACATTAAAAAAGCTCACTATTTATAAACTTTTTGAATTATATTTTAGACAGTTTAAAGAAACGAATCCCATTTTATTTACTTTCCGGGAGTTATTCCGAAGTCTAAATGTGAGAGCACTTCATTCTCAAAGCCTCTCACCGATTTTTTACAATCCGTGCTCTTAAAAATCCAGGTTGGTTAAGTAGAAACTTGAAAACCATTTTTGTGCGACAGTCGCCTCTCACATTCGCCTCATAAAAGTTAAAAACCGTACAATAATATATTTTTCTTATTTGAGCAAAAATGTCAGCACAACGCCATAGAGTATCAATCATACAGTATTAGATTACAGCTGCATGTGGACTGTGTCATACAATTTACAATTTAGTTACCATTTTAGATTTTTAAATTGGTTTAGTTCAATTAGCGTAACGTTAACGAGCTATTTTGGGACGGGACTCGTCATTTTGAACCGTAGTCAGATGACGAGAACGACACCTGGGGCGGCAATCTCTCTCCAATCTTTCCCCTCCACCCCAACGACAGGATTTTTGACACTCGTTAGATTTACCTTTCACTAGATACGTACACACGACGATCTTCCTTCGAATTGAGTCTCAAATCCCACCATCTGGTCTCAAAGCTGGACTGTTACAAAGGTCACCACGGGCAGTATAGTTAGATGGTATACACATATACGCTTATCATGTGTTGGTGATAGCTCATGAATTGACTCCATTACTCATTGGTTTGTTTGTTGTTTTTTTGGTCAAGAAACCATTTTTTTCACCATACTCCACCTGACTCATAGTTAAATTTGCGTTTGTCTAAAATACAATTGCATCAAGTGGTTAGAAACAGATTAAATATATTAAAAAACGATCGACTAATAATAGATCGAATGGCATCTAAAGTAGCATCATGGTAAAAAAGCAAAGGTGTTCTTCACATTAGAGTATAAAATCCTGTGGATTTTAAAAATAAAAAAAGTTGATCGCAGGGAACAATACCAGACTATGTTGAGAGAATATCTGAAGGTATTTAAAAACAATGTAATCTTTAAGGGTGAAAAAAATGGGCATTTTAATACGGAGGAATTACAGTGTGGGCACATGGGAGCCTGTTCTCTTTCTAACAAGTGCAAATGCGTAAAGTGCGTCCAGAGCGCAAGAGTGTTTTGACCATGACTCAAAGAAGCACGCAGCACGTAGCTTATCAATGAATTGATGGACTCACCAGGAGCAGCTGCAGCAGCAACACCAGCAGAAGCAACACTTGTCCTTCTTGCCGTCTTTCTGGTTGACGGTCTGGTTGTTGTTGTTGTGGGCGACAGGCGTGGACGTGGAGCTGGCGGTGGTGCCGCTGCTCTCTTCCCTGCCCTCTTTCTTGACGCCCTTGCTGGTGGTCATCTTGGCAGGCACCGTGGCAGTGGAAGGGCCGGGACGCCCCTCCCCGTCAGCAACGGGAGACGGTGAGGATTTGGCGACCGCCTTGGACTGCGGCTTGTCTTTCTTGTCTTGCTTGCTGCAGTTGCCACCCTTCGGTGGACTGGACATCTGCACGAAAAAAGAGAGTCCTTTAGTCAGTCCCATTCATTAGCATTTCCAAGCATATGCAGAGGAAATCTGAGATTTCAAAATTTACATGGGGAGGTCTCGATAATCTGCGTTTTGCATTATTTTACAGTCGGCGTACTTCAGAAGTGGTTGTTGTATTGTGATTATAACCGTCAGTGAAACACGCCTGACGGCTATAATAACAACGCAACAACCAATTTGTGCTAAGTGCCAAGATGCCTCCTTCTTTTTGGTGAATGATTGTAATACAGAATTAAGAGAATGAGAATTCAACATAATAACAACTGAGTTCTAGGTTCCAGGGCGACATATTAAGAGGGAATCAGTTAATGGCCCTTTTCCAGGATCGTACCTCTTTCGAGAAAGTTAACGGATGTGGCGCCCTGTAATGGAGAATACTTTACAGGCATTGCAAAGTCCACTTTCTTGGTACGTGGCATCCTGTCATTCATGCAACTGCATATGGCCACATGCCTGCTCTTCTCTTTGGTATGTATTTTGAGACATCATGTTTTGTTCATTATATATAATGTCAAATCTGCCTTACCAGTTTTTACTTTATTACTTATGATATTCATTAGTATTTAAAATTTACCTTTCTTGTATCTTATTTATGTGTGAAATAAGGATTGAAATCTGAAAGACTTTACTTGAACATTTTGAAATATCGAGTTCTAAAAACGACTTAGAAAGATCGAATAATTATTATAGAAACAAAACAGTATATCTGAATAGAAATTATTCAAAGAAAACAAATTATGTAATATTTAATTTATCATATAAAACGAAATAAAAAAGAAGCAGTTAATTAAATTAGTAACCCATTTTTGGGGTTCCGGGTAATAATTATCTAAGCACTAATTCTTGAGGTATTGAATAGTAAGACTGTTCTTTATATGAAGACGTCTCAATTAATTTGAAATAAATTTTCATAGCAGTTTTAATAGATATAAATACATACCTGGATGTTGAAGAGATAGCAAAGAAAAGTTGGAATATATATATATATATATATATATATATATATATATATATATATATATACTTCCATTTTCGTTTGTTTTGTGTTTTTAGAGGGGATGACGGCAATTTTTAACGGATTTCGTTTGTCGTCAGCAGAAAAAAGCACAAATTAATATCATGAGCGAGTTTCCCTCCCTGACGAGCGGCTCGCTATGATATTTTTCAATTTTTTTGGTTTTTTCTGGTTTTTGTCTATTTAGCCATTTTGTCCTTTTTTACTGTTTTTGAGTTTTTTATTTTTTGTTTATATGTTGGTTTTGATATATATATATACTAGCTGTTATGCCCGGCTTTGCTCGGGATTAATATAAATCATGTCTAATATTTTTGATGTTAAAAACTACTTTTGGATAGAAAATTGCAATACTAAAAATTCTTTTATCTTCTGAAACGTTTTATAATTAAAATGAGAATATCAATTGAACCAGACGGTTTTTATAAACCGCCGATAGATAATTTTCTACATAAGTTATTAATATTTGTTGCATAGGTACTTCAAATTTTGTTCTTAAATCTTGCAATATAAGAAGAATTTTAACGGATGTATTGGGATAATTAATTACATAGTAAATTTTTAATTAAGAAAAAGCGTTGAAATAAATATGAATAAACAATAATAAAATTAGTCTTCATCCAGAATTCTTCTAATGTGAGATAGCAACATTCTTCTTATGTATTCTTGTTTTTCACCAATAAAAAAAGTGTTACAAATTGTAAATTTTATACACAATTTAATTTTTGAAAAATTTTTAAAATGAAGGCAACGAATTGAAAGGAAATGAAACCTGTGTCATGAAAAGATAATTTTTAAAACTTTAAATATGTGTAAAAATAGTTTTTGTGACATAATGCATATTTTCGAAAAATGTCACGGAAAATGCCATATCCAATTAACTGAAATTGTAATAAGAGTAGGGCTTTTAAAAGTTGATGATGATCTCTCTCTCGTCTTATATAAAATATATTTATAAAAATAAGCAAAAATTTCAGAAATAAAGGTATATTAGTTCAAAGTCTAACCATTGCCTAGCAACGGAGTAGCTATAAATTTGCGTTATTTCAAAATCGTCTGCAGGTAATCAATTATTTATTAAATTTTTAAAAATTAATAAAAATTGGAGGAAAAATTTAACAGATATAAAATTGATACCAATTGAAAAGGAAAAATTTTGAACTTTAAGATGGAATAAAAATACCTTGTGGAACAAATTGTGCCAAAGTTATTGCGGAAAAACGGTTACGTTTAATTTCTAATTAACTGACTGTTTAATTAACTTTTGTACTTTGAAAAGTTGACAGGTATCTTCCTCTTGTCTTAAATAATAAGTATGCAAATGGTTCTAAACGGTGCTGTGGTTTATGAGGAGATGTGGAACATACTTACATACGAACATACATACATACAAACATACATACCCACAATGACTTTTATTTATATTAAGATTAGCATAGCAAATTTCTTGTATTAGTAGGATTGAGAATTTCTGCATAAATAATATCATCAATTTGGTTTGGTCTTAATGTGTTCGTTAGCCAAATCAAAATATGTGAATGCGGAAGTCTACGTTTCTGCCATTCGATGGAGTAAAACAAATACTTAACAGAACCAAAAACTTGACCTTTTATCAACACATTCATGAATTTTATTAACATTTCCCGAAAGATCCTTGCAACCAAATCATGTCTATCAGTTTTTGATTGGCCATTAGTCACATTTTGTGCCATCTCTTTGAAATTTGGATTAAAAGTGTATGTGATGAATAGTGATGGCTTTCCTCCATGACGAACGCGGCATCTTGCGCATATCCGTGCATATTTCGTGGACAACCAGTAAACGTTGAGGGTAAAATGACCAATTTCCCGTGATTAGCTGAGTCACTATCATTTTTAATTGCATCTTCTTTCAAATGAATATATTCATCAACACGCAGCTTCTTTTGATTCAGTCGGATGAATAATAATCACTCCGCTTCAATTTTGGCATACTTATCAACCAAATATTGATGCAAAAGTTGTCTGTAGTTCAACAAACGGTTCTCTGTCGATCGCACCATTAAACGATAGGCGTAGAACGACATTGCAGATACCGTCTTGTTAAATTGATTTGATGTTCCTGGCTCAACTTGATTTAAATTAATTGCGTATCCATCCTAACCACGTGAAAACATAAGCGGATACTGTAAGGCATGTAATGTGTGTCTCGCAAATGTTTTTCAACTCGTTGCTGCGCATTGTCAAGACAATATCACCTTTCTCAAAGTCATTTCCGGCAATGATGATGGCAACTTCATTTAGCACCGGTGTGTTGAAAACACGTTCGGGGCCTTCTATTGGTTTCTTATCCGCCTTAATAACGATCTGTATGTCTTCAGTTGGGTTATCCTCTATCGCCATTTTAAATTTTTGAACGTAATGATTGTTTTCGTGCAACATCTTTTGCAAGGATTCGATTAAACTTTTGGTAGTCCCAGGAATCAACGTACAGCGACGTTTCGCTTCAGCTTCCTCGTTTCCAAGGAAGTATATTTGGAGGAACTTCTGTTGTTCATTGGGAAGCGACATAAGCGACCCGGCCTTGTGGTATACTTGACCCTGAATTCGAAAAGTTGGCATAAATCCTGTAGAGTCCAACATGGGCAATGAGGTTCCAAAGGATGTCATCTGAAAACTGCTATTATATTTACGGATCATGGTCAGAAACTCTTTCGATTTTGGATGATTCCCTTCCATCAAACTCTTCAATGGTTCTGGTAATTGAGGGAGTTCTGGTAAAGAAACCTTTCCATTGGAACAGCATAATCCTGATGCCTCGGCTTCAAATTTCAGAGCACCGCAAAATGTGCACTTCGACTACATACTACGAATGACTATCTGTGGAAAATTGGGATAGTCTAAATTAGGATCATAATGAAGTGCTTCGTCCTTCAAATAAAGCCAGTTACTTGCCCTAAAAGTGCCTTGTCTCACTCTTTCTAGCTGGAGTCTATTACGTCGAGCATCAAAAGTTTCAGCCCCTATTCGAGTCTGGTTTCCAAGCGCATTGCAGTGAATCCTTCGCTCTCGCTGCTCATTGCTTTCTGTAGCTCTCGAGTTTAAAGTTCGTAAGCGATCTGTCGCTTGGCGCTGGTTCTTAACTTCAAAAGACGCATTATTTCGTCTTGCACTTGCCCGTAATCGGTCGTCAAAATGTCGCTGTTGAGTTTCGTCAGAGGATTCATTCGCTCGTCCATCAGCTCGATATATTCTGTCCAATTCACGGATATGCGATTTTTGCTCTTCGGCTTGCTTCTCCCGCGACCGCTTTTTACGCATTGTGGCGAGACGTGAAAGATTAAATGCCTGTTTCTTTCTTTTAGGCATTTAAAAACAAAATATTATCAGAAGTTTAATAAAAATCGCAAACTGAATAGGTATTTTCTTTAAACTAAATAAACAGTTTTTCTTTGTGAGTCTCGTTCTTTCGTTTCTCAGCTCGTTGAATGAAATGCAATTCTCGTGTTTTTTATTTTTGTTCTTTAGCTTGCTTGTACCACGACTAATTTTAATGCATTTTTTCAGAATAAAATATCTTTGTCTTTCTTTGGGTATTTATAAACTAAATAATTTAAGAAATTTAAGAAAAATCAATAACTGGCTAGGTATTTTCGAAAAACTAAATAAAACAATTTTTCGCCGCCGCATTTTCCGTTGTTCGGGAATTAAAAAACATTCAATGACCTTACACACTAATTAGGATTAAAATTAAACTCGAAACATCGCATTGTAATCAAACTAACGTCATTGGATTATTGCACGTGCATAGTAAAAGTTGTATATGCTTAAAAATAAAAACGGCAGTAAGAACATTGTCTTTGAGTTAATGTTCAGATAAAAGCAATATTTTCTTAATCACGTAGCACGTGCGTTTCTGCCTCTGTTAATGAAACACGTGAATGGATAATTTGTTAAACAGTAAATTGGTCTGAACCTAATATTATAAGAATATAAAATATTGTTAAATATTGCATTAAAATATATTTTTAAACATTAATAACAATCAGAGAAAACACTTTATCCCAATGGAATTAATATCATTAAAAAGCTAATTTTCTGGTCTTTAAGGCGGACTAAAAATTATTTTCTTGCAATAGATATTTGAGAAGTTGTTGGCAAAAAACGTCTAAGCATTAGGCTTAACAGCGGCTAATTTTTATTTAATTAAATATCTTAAGAACTAATTAACTCTGAAAGTTGAAAATAGCACGTCATTTGATCACTGGGTAACCGTATTAAAAGTTGTAAATTCTACAACAACCAGAAGTGAAAAGTCTACTTTGTTGTTTATGCTCAAAGAAAACAATATTTTCTTATATTAAGTTTAACACTGGCAAAAGCTCGCACGCGAAATTGTAATTTGGCTTGAATTTATTTCTATAAGAATAAAAAGTATTTTTAGAAATTGCTTAAAAAGATTTTTTTAAACCTCAATAACAATCAGAGAAAACACTTCATCGCAATGGAATTAATATCCATAGAATTATATTATTATAAAGATAATTTTCTGCTCTTTAGAATGGCATAAAAATAATTGTTGTCTAATAAATATTTCAGAAGTTATTGGCGAAAAACGTCTAAGCATTAGGCTTAACAGCGGCTAATTTTTATTTAATTAAATATCTTAAGAACTAATTAACTCTGAAAGTTGAAAATAGCACCGTTGACCTAGAAATGTGCTCTAGAATGTCGTGTGTAAATTTCATGTCGCTACCGTTCACCGTTTAGGAGGAGTTCTTGTGACCGACAGACGGATACATGTATTTTCTGTTTTATATTATAGATTATGTAAAAGAAAATACTGGAAAAAAGTTGATAATGCTTTCAAATTAAATGTGATTCGATAAATAAAATCAAATGATTTAGAAGCTGCTTGTTCTTTATTAAAATATTTTCCACTCATATTTAAAAAATATATTATTCTGATTACTAATTAAAAGAATAGATAAATAAGTCATGAAATTGCTGGTCTTCTCAAAATATTGGTTGCAAAAAGCAAGGAGGCAAGGGAGATGAATGAAACACAACCACAAAACTAAACTTGTTATTGGAGCTCTTTAAGCCATAAGGCCATTGCAATTTCTAGGAGACATCATTGCGTTTTTAAAATCAATAGATATTTTTGACATGATCATTTTTCTGTTGACACAAATCCATAAAATAATGCAAATAGTAGGATTAACGTAGTAGTCTTGCGGTATAAAGATAAAAGTTTGGTAACAAAATGTATATACCTTTATGGTTACAGCTAAATTACATTTGATAAAACAAAGCTTGAGTTTTGGACGTATTGCCTACCTATAGTAAAGCGGCTATATGTCAGTATCTGAGACTAATTTGTATGTCTGAGCGGGTAAATTAGGGATTTTATATAGAAAACTGCGACAAACATTGAAAAAAATCAACTGTAAAAGTGTAGAGCATCATTGCGTCACTATTTAGTAAAAACTGGCCTTGCATACACTAACGGTGGACCCTTCCAGATTACAATACTTTGATTACTGGCATGAAATAGTTGAAGAACAATATTTTATGTTTTTCTTCTTTACAATATGTTGTACAAATATCTTATTAAATACTTGATTTATTAATTAATATACATCTGTCTTAAAATATTCCACATCTTCCCTGCATCTCGACATAGTTTTGAAAGGTTGATCACACACAGTTAGGTATGCATTTCAGGGTTCCTAATTAAATAATTGATATAAGTAGAGGGTTGTTTTTTAATAAATCTGCAACGCCGTACACTTTTTCGTTTCACTTTTTGATTTTCTGGCATGGGAAGTATACAGGGAGCAATTATAGATTTGTCAAAAAAAGCCAAGCTCGAGATTTTGATAAATCTTCACCTCGTTTCAGACCTCCCGGAGTCTTAAAAAATGCTTGGAATTATGTCTGCGGGTCTGTGAAAACGATAACCCGAAAACGGAACGAGCTACACATTCGATGAAATTTCATAGGCTGTCTGTACACCAAAACTGTAGATTGCTATCAAATTTTGGTTGGAATCCGTTCGTGGGAAGTCTGTCCATGCGTGTGCATTAGGGATGGGGAAAACCTACAAGTTTTAATCGAAAACCGGTTTTTTGGTTACTTTTTTGGCCCGATTATAACCGATTATTTTTTTTAATCCAATAACCGGGTAAAAAAACCGGATCGGAAGATAAGCTCTATTTTAGTTCGATTAGACTAAAATTTAACAAGTTATGAAGCTTTGAATTTTATCATCTTAGGCCAATCAACGACAACCGCTTCCTCGAGGAGTCTCTTGGTTGGCGGATTAGAGGGAGTCTTTATGAACAGATAAATATTAGTCAATGGATTGATTTCTGTAAAAACAATATTAATAAAAAATTTTGTCTACAAACGGCGTTTGTTTTTCTTTATAAAAAAAAACAACCGAAAACCGTTATTTTGAGCGGTTATAACCGCGAGGTTAAACCGGAAGTGAAAGAACCTTAATAACCGAAAACCGGTTATTTTCGCAATAACCGCCATCCCTAGTGTGCATACCATAACTCAAAAACGCAACAAGCTAGATAGAAGAAATATTGTTTGTGGATTAATTACTAGACTAGCAAGTGTGAATCAAATTTTTGACCAAATTCGTTGAGGGGGTCACTGTCTGTTAATCTATCTATTCGTGCGCACTTGAACGCTATAGGTCTAAAAGACAACAAGCTAAATGAATAAACTTTAGCAAAGGATCTCTACATCAAAATCGTATATCTCTCTAATTTTGGAATAAATTGAGAGTACTATCTCTTCGACTATTCGTACACTTCATAACACATTATTTAATTATATTAAATAAATAAATTATAAAATCATTTATTTATTTAAAAAGTTACTAATTTGATAATTTATTTTTTATTAAAATTATTTTATAATTAATTTATTTAATATAATTTATAAAATTATTTATTAAATGATTGATAGTTAATATTAGTAAATTAAAAAAACTTTTAAAAGATTGTGAAACGCATGAGAAATAAGAATATGTTTAGGTAAAGTATATTTAGCAGATGATGAATTTTATTCAACACTTGGCACAAGACTACAATTTTGATGATAAACCATTTTTCATGTTTCATTCATTTGTCTTGTTGGGATTTTCAGTTTTCATATGCAAACTTTGATAGACATACAGATACAAGTACACACGGAATCTGAATTCCGAAAATGGTTTTTCTGAAATTTGGAGGGCGAATTTTGGTATCAATCTTCATGCACGGCAAATTGAAAGATTTGCTGTGTTGTTTTACGGTACTCATGAAACAAATAGGGGAAAATAGGTTTACTTGACCCTACTTTTACTTTTTCTTATATTTCTCGAATATTTGAATTTTTATCATCATTAAAAGATTTGATTTTAAGAAGGGAAAATGTTATTATGCTAAACTGATATTTCATTTAATCATAAAATAAATATATTTCATGAAATAGCGTAGAGTCCAGTATCCCAAACCTTAGGGATAATTGACCCTATTGGTAGGGGTACTTGACTCTACATGCAAAGAGTATTTAAATTCTTTTGACAATTTGTATGTGCGCGAAATTCAGATATTAGGTTAATACTACTGAATTACAAAAGGAGTTTGTTATCGAAAAATATTAATGAAAGTAATAAAAAATACTATGGAATCTATAGTATGCAGTTGTTATTAATAAAATCTAGTTAATAAATTAAATTAGTCTAGTCATTAAATTAAATATAATTATTAAATTAAATTAGTTCAAAATTTAATAAAGAATTAAAATATTGATTTAATTAAATGATAAAAATTACAGCAATGGAACTGAGAACTTGCAGCGTCGTTCGCGCGTTAAAGAAATGCCGGTTTTGGAAAATTAGAAAAAAAAAAGAATAGCATCAGAATGAAAAAAGGATCTAAAAAATGTTGTACAAAGCTAAAAATAGAAAAGCTTAATAGACTTACTCGGTTCTTCTAATATTTAAAGAAAATTAAAAACAAAAGAATGAAAAACAATTTTTTTAAAGAGAAAATTCAAATCAAGAAAGAAAGACAAACTCAATAGGAACGGAGAAATGTTAATGTTAAAAAAATGTTAAATAAAACCAAACGATGACAAATAGTTCGATCAAAAGATTTTTATTCAAATAATAAATAAATAAATAAATAAAAGTTTCTTTCAGGAGAGGAAAAAATAGATTGATTATATTTCAAGTCTTTTTAAAATTCTTACTAAAATAATTATTTGCATTGCTTGAAATTATCATATTAAAAAGAAATTTTATTCAGTAAATAATTACTAGCAAACAATTTTTAAGTAATTATTCTCGATATTTGAGATGCGATTTTGCCATCAAACTCCAAGCACCAGAAAACTGATACCAACCTCAAAATGTGCTTCGGTCGGCTACGACATAGCAGCTGCATATAGCGTTTGATAGGGTCAAGTACCCTTAACTTTTTGGGGTCAAATAACCCTAACTTGACTTTTTCTAAATAATCTAAAAATTAAACTACTTAGAATTAAAATTCTGCATAACTTAGTATATCAAATTAAAGATAGAAGGTGCTTAAAATTCAGAAATATTTTAATCCATCATACATTCAATAGTTAACTTCCTATCCACTGAGGAATGAAAAAGTGAAAATTTACTTTTGTACCCCCAAAATATATTTACCTACACACCAATACGATGTCTTTTCGGCTTGGAATGAGAACCCCCTCCAATACACCAAATGACCAAAGGCCAAATAAAAATGGCACACAAAAATTACCAATTATCTCACAAGCTGAGAAAATCACGTAGGGTCAAGTATCCCCTACAGAGAAACAAAAAAACACATAGATTTTAATAACAAAAATTAAAATGTTTTAAAAACAGGCTTTTATTTGCGAACTGAAAGGTAGAAAATAATTTTTTTTGTCAAATATTTGGAGGTAAAAAAAAATCGTCAAAGGCTGATAAATTGGAATTTTACTCACAATTAAAATTTGTGTTAAATTGTTAGGAATTTTCATTCTTGTTATAATCATTGTGGCTTAATTTCCTTATAAAATTGTTTTCAGTGCCTCAAGCTTTTACGATTTCGGTTCGATCTCCATGTTGTTGGTTAAAAAATTATTTTCTACTTTTTTTACAATCTAATGGAAGCGTATTTTTAAAATACTTCTTTATTTATATTATTTTCTACGGTTAGTCTTAAATATATTTCATAATTTATTATTATAAATATTTTGGAATCTTTTAATCAGTTTTTTCTGTATTCGCTGCCAGATGGCACCTCTAATACGGAATCAAACTTTAACTACAGTTAACAGATTGGGTAATAATTAAGTTTTGAAAATAGTAAAAAAATTGTATTGTCGTCGGAAACACAAAACTGTTCATCCAGAACTCTAATACATCTAGAAGCGAGTGAAAAAAAATCGATTACAAAATTCTGTCTTTACAAATATAAAATTTTTAAACATGAAACAAGTCAACTTAAATAAAAGATTTTAAAATAGATAGTAGTCTCCTGTTGTTTATTCGAAACTAAAAGTGTTGAAGAATGCAGGATTGCAGAAAGGAATTATTTCGAAAAATTTCGTTATATTGAGCTTTCTAAGAATAAATAATCAATGGATATCAAATCGATATTCATTGACACTTCTTTCGAAGAATGCCTCTTGTTTATTAGAAACCTCCCGCCTCCCAACAGCTGGGAATTTTCCACAATAGAGTACATTTTCGACGCATAACACAAAACGCATGCTAGCAGAAGATGCAATGACCTTGAGCATAAAGCAAGGAAAGAAACGAAAATCGAAAAACTCATAGCGAATTTTCTTTTGAACGAAGGAAATTCTTCTGAATGTTTTTAAGGTATCAAGTCTCTTCTTTTTAGATGACTGGGTGATAACGGAAGAAGATAACAGAAGACTCAGGTTAATAAGATAACGCAGCTTGTCAAAATCCTTTCCAAGATGTCATTGGTAGAGATAAATAGACATCACTAATTTTTCAATGTTTTCATATTCGCAAGTTTTATCACATTATAGGGAATAGATTTCAAAGCGCTAATCAGCTGAAATATATGCTTTGAGCACAAACGAAAGTTGATAATCTAAGGTCGTATGCATCAACAGTTACCTTTCCATTATACGAGATACATATGCCACCAATTGTCTAGTGGTTTAAGGCATAGAATAGCATGGATCAGGACCACAAATCGGAGGAAGAAGGTTATGGGTTTTGTCCTCCGGAAGCGTGCTCTTAATCAGCATTATTCGAAAACTAAACTACCGATGTGCACTTTACCAATGAATTGCACACTGCGGTCTAGCTGATTGCTAGAGGTTTACCAGAGATTCCTCCAAGTGACAAATGTGCTCTAGTTTCCGCGGAAAGTCTTTTAGAAAGCAACCTGCTCCATATGGGAGTTAAGTAAAGCTGGGATTCACAAGAAAGAAAGGCTAAGCCATTTGTCCCAATAACTGGTTTGTATTCCGCTCATTTTAGTCGAAAATTAGGCAAATCATTCAAGAATGCTCCAAAGTTCGTTTTGAGACAAGGTTCAAAGTCGCAGAATTCCTCCCACCCATTCTTCTCTTCCCCCACAAGGGGGATTTTGAGTTTCATTTCTAGACTCGGAGCGAGATTCCAATATAGGCAAAACCTTTGTTTTCCGGCTAGCCTAGCAGCGAGATCCTCAAAAGGCCACAGCAATTTGATTTCAAACTATTCGGAATTCCAACACTTCCGATCTTTTATGCCAATTTTCATAGGTTTCTCAAACTGACGAAAAGTATTTCCTTCCCGTGTTCCAAAAATTACAGATTATAACAGTGGTGAATACCCCTCTTAAGACTTCCTCAGAAGTTCCAAGATCGCTTTGACAAACAGAAAATACCACATCATAAGTGCTTGACTCATGGACTTGATTGGACGTGCTAGACAATGTCGTCAACACCACCAAAGATATCATACGTGAAATAGACATTCTCAGTGCATGTATAAACCCAGTACAGAAGGCAGTCTTGTGATGAAACGTCTTTGAGAATCGGACATTCTTCCGATCACGAAACTCTGTCATATAATTTCCGCTGAACGTCCCCAGGAAGGTAATCTACTCTCATATCTTGGAGCCAAGTCAGATTTCTTCATCAGGTGGTCCACGATCACTTTGACCAATAAAAGATTCGAAGCCACACTTCCCCATTATCATGAGTCATTGATACATGGACTTAGATAGCTAGAACATGTGGGATTAGAAATACGATAAATTGCTAGTGCAAATTTTTTTCTCTCTCACTACGAGTCTTAACAGATGTCATACAACCGAAATTTTAAAATTTCATTCGTTTCCCCACAAAAAGTCTAATTAATCTGTAGACAGTTTTGCTCATCTGTTCTTATGTATCGCTCCAAATGTGATTGCTAGGTTTACTGCTAACAAAAAAAAGAGAAGAAATAGCAACCATTCCTGAGATCAGAAATGGTGAGAGATCTTACCTTCCATTGACTTTAAAAGAAAAGTATGAAATATCCATCCCCCCACCCGAAATCTCGGTTTTATGAGGATATATTTCGATTTTGTATATCAATAAACATCAGTTTGAGTTGCTTGATCAAAATGATAATACTATTACATTGAACAGAACTTGTTTCGTAGCAAAATATATTGAAATCACAGTTATAAAGATATTGAATCAGCAAGAATGTTCTCCTCTCGACTTTCTTTAAAGATAATATGCTAAAATTCATCCTTTTATATAGCTACAAAATAGGCAAACTCTGTATTTAGCTACGCAGTATCTGCGTATGTGAAGAGAATCCAAAAGGCATTTTGTAATTCTTCTCCCATATCGATTGGGTACGAAATTGATATAGATCTAGAGTTTGGGTTTTAAGTCCAAATACCAGATTTTACGTAACTAGATGGTTGTGGTTTTGATTTACCGTATTAATGTACACACAGACAGAAAAACACAGACAGAAAACAAGCAATCTATCCTTTGACGCATTTAGTCCAAAATTAGATACATATCTGAAATTTTCGTTTAAAGATAAAATACTAAAATTCATCCTTCCAGCTTTTAATGATTTTGAACTGTCACGTTCACATACACACGGACATGCAGACCAACAGACCATCAACCAATTGGTGAATTGGGTGCAAACATCGACACAGATGAGATTCTAGTTATATTCAAATTTCATCGATCAAACTCTTTGCGATTTTGAGCTATTTTGTTCATATGTACACTGGTGGAGAGATACATAGACTTCTTGGTCCGAAATTTGACAGAAACCTACAATTGTGATATAGCACACCTAATTTCTTCCATCCAGCTCATTACGTTTTTGAGTTATTACTTTCTCCTATACGAAGTATGCAAAGAGAAAGTATTGTAATCGTCAAAAAACTCGAACTCGAGATTTTGATGAATCTCCACGTTTTAGACCTTCCTGAGTCAGAAAAACACAATTTTGGGATCATGTCTGTCTGTGAACATGATAATTCAAAAACGGTTTGAGCTAGAGGGGTGAAATTCGATATGGGCTTTACATATAATTTGTGGGTTTCTATCAAATTTTGGAAAAAGCCCGTCCACGGGAAGTCTGTTTGTCCCTGTTTATGTGAACACGAAAACTCAAAAACTTAAATAGCTAGATGGATAGAAGTTGGTACGCAGTTTTATCATCAGGAATGTAAGACCGTATTTTGGACCAAATCAGCCAAAGGGTTGACTGTCTGTCTGTCGGTCTGTATATAGTATACTTGTGAACATGGTAACTCTTAAACGCTATGACTTAGATAAATAAAGACTGGTATGAGGTCTGCTAGCATTAATTGTAAAATCCGTGCCCAATTTTAGTTTCAATCGGTTGAAAAAAAGGCGTTTAAGTTGCATATTTTTTTTTCCCATACTACGAAGCAAAAAAAAAAGGCCCGACCGCTTGGCGCGTTTTACTGCCGTTTGACTTATTTTTTCTCCACCTGTGTTAGGGACGCTTGGTGCGTCTTACTGCAGTTTGGCTTATTTTTTCTCCACCTGTGTTAGGGAGTATACGAGAAAGTGTAGAAAAGATCACTCCAGCTGGTTGTGTTAATAGAAAGGCAGGCATACAGAATTAAAAAAATGACTTTTTTTCTGACTCATACAGGTCTGAAGCGGGAATATATATTTTTTCACAATTACATCATTTTCTCTTTTTGTATTTCGTACACGATACAGGTAAAAATTGTGAATATTGAATTTATTTTTCAGTCTAAATAATCAATGGGGAACAAATCGGTCCAACAAATACCTCACTTTTTTTAGAAGCTTCAACCCTCCCAATTGTTGGAAATCTTCCACCGTGGAGTAGTTTTGAATTTTCGGTAAATAACAGAAAATATAGGTTAAAAGGAGAAGATACATTGAACGTGAAGGTGAAGCCAAGGAAGAAATAAAAGTGGTAAAAAAAATCGCCGTGGATTTACATTTTGCGCGAAGAAAATTCTTCCGGATGTTTTTAAAACTAATCAGCGCCTCTCTTTTGTGAATCCGGGGTGATAACTGAAGAAAATGAAAGAAGACTGAGGTTAATAAGACAACGCAGGTTGTCAAAATCCTTTCAAGTCGTCATTCGTAAGGATAAACAGACACCACTAATTGCTTTCGGGAGAGTAAAAAACACGAAAGATCCGTAATTTCTTCACTCGAGAAAATTGCGTAGGAGCTTTCGGTAGTAGAGTGAAAAATATTTACACATTGAAGGACAATCACCTTAAAATATCTTTTTAATAAACAAAATAAAAAGCGATAGAATTGAAATGATAAGAAATAAGTTTCAATATTTTTTCAACAATTTCATATGCTAATATGATAATAGTTCAAAATGTGTCACTTAAAGAAAGCTTTTTTAAAGCATTCACTTCGAAATTATAATTATAATCACGAAACCCTAATGAATGAACATTGCCTGAGAATTATACTTTGCTATCAACATACTTATAACACTTTTTTTTTAAAATTCTGCTATAAGCAAAATTGAAAATATTTTATTTTTTGTATATGTCCGTTATTTTTCTGTCATCTATTATAATTACCAGTTTTAATCAAACTGCTGAAACACTGATAAGAAGATGAAATATTAATTAATGACAAATGAAAGGAAATCTACTATTTAAAATAGTTAATCGACAGATTTGAACGAAATTTTTTAAGGCAAGAGTATTTTTATGAGAATTATGATTATAAATATTCCTGAATTTCATTGGATAAAGCCCTGTCAGAGTTTTAGTATTCCCCTTTTGTATTCGCGACGTACAGTTTAAGAAGCACTGATATAAAATATTACTTATTTCCTATAAAATGTTTCAAGAAATGTGAAACGATAAGAAATCAAAAGGGAAATAGAAAACTGTTACCTCATTGATAAGTATTATTTCGCCTTCATGGTAAAACACCTCGCCAGCCAAAGCTAAAAAAGCTAGGTAGGAAGTAGTTCTCTTGACGCTCATTTCTGTACTGAGAGGGCGAGAGTTTCGCCTACAATTAACAAAACATTGGCCACAAAGCATGTTTGTTGGATGAAATATGCCCAAACGTTCTCAGTAAAGATCTGAAATCTTCAAAAAGTTAATCAGGATTTTCTCTGCAAACACTACCACACGCAGTATATCGAACAAAAGGTTGCAATTTTTAGCGAAATGAACCACAAATGCGGAGACTCTTTCGGTGCGCTCGC
Organism: Araneus ventricosus; assembly: GCA_013235015.1. Classification (NCBI taxonomy): domain Eukaryota; kingdom Metazoa; phylum Arthropoda; class Arachnida; order Araneae; family Araneidae; genus Araneus; species Araneus ventricosus. Next base: position 240,337 of record BGPR01001530.1, read on the forward strand.
TTTTATATGAAGGAGTGGTTCTCCAAAATCCCTAAGACAATATGCGCCTGTCTTGTGCGCACGATTTGTTTTAAAACAAGACAGTGCATTTTTCTTTCTTCAATTTAAGAGAATGATGGACAACACAGAAAAATAAATCTATCTCTGTCATTTTTTCCTTCGGGCAGATATGACATTTATTTATCTGTTTACCTATTTCTTTTGTTGTCCTTAAAGTTTTCTCCGCAACTTTCTATTAAAATGGAGTGGAAAAGAAATTGAAGGATTGTCCAGCAAAACGCAGGTGTTGCAACAGGAAAACATTTCAGGGTGCTCAAAGAAAAAGAATAAGACAAAGTATCGGAAGACACAGTTTAAGGAGTAAACAGAAAAACAAATGGGAAATGCAAAAATATGCAGAAAGCGCATCTGTCCATCTTGTAGATGGAATGAGATCCGTGATGGGTTAAAAAAACAACAACATCATTCTAAGCGAAGCGGCATACTCAACCAAGAGAGCCTTCTGGGTTCCTTCACATTTCTAAACTTATAATATTTCTTCCCATTTTTTTCTGTTCTCTTTCTTTAAGAAATACGTTAGGTCCGCATTTTTCAGAACATGCTATTTAAATTCACTCGAATTCAAGAACACGCAAGCGTAAAAATCACAAAACTATCCACCCATAAATGGATTTAAATTCAATTTAAGCAACTAAAAAATAGAAAATTTTATTTTCATGAAAACTATGTAAAAAAAACTGAGAGAGAGATGCATTACCTTTAATTCTATCAGCGTAGATAAACTAAGTAATTTCTATTTGAAAAAAAACTTATGTAAACATAAAGCAACCATAGTTAGAAGAGATCGCGTGCCGCTGGTGCAACCTGAATGCGTAAAAGATGATTACGATATCGGACGTCAACGGATGCAGTCGTTTTTTTTTAATGGTATACGACTATTCAAAATTGACGGAATTACATTAACGATGGTAAATTTTGGTAAATAGTGTATACATAATCTAAATTCTAATTATTAAATGTATTTTTAGGTTAATGTCTTATGTATTGTGAAACCAAGTAGTAGTAATTTGAACGGACAAACTGGGTGAGGTAAGACTTAAATGGAGAAGTCTCCACGTTATTAAGCAAATAAACAGAAAGGAAAGAATATTTATTATTTATTAAAACTTTTAAGACTCATATACTTGATTTAACGTCTGTTAAGTAAAGTTTACATTAAGATGATATCATTTTTTTTCTGGGTAGACATGTGATCTCAATGGCTTAAACTGTCATCAACTACTACTGATATAATCCCAATTTAAATTGCCTTTATGTTAATTTACGTATCGGAAAATTCCACCCCATCCACTCTCAATAGAATAATGGTGCAGCATACCCAAAGACTCGTTTTGAAGCAACGCGAGGGCTATTTTGGGAAGGACTTCGTAACTTTGAACCGCGATCAGATGACGACACCTGATCTGGCATCCCTTCTCTAAACTTCCTCACCACACCAGCGGAAGGACATTTTGGCCCCCTACGTATGATTTAACGTGCAACAGTCCCCATACACGGTGGATCTTCGGTGCAATCGGGTTTAGAGCCAGAAGCCCTACGGACCGGAAGTCGAGACCTTACCACTAGGCCACCGCGGCCGCGATTGCATTTGCGATAAAGACAGAAGTTTCTGGTGGTTGTTTCTTAATAACTCACTAAAATTTTGTGCCATGTCTGCTTGATGAGATCTCTTCTCTTACATTTTAACTGAAGCTTACTTTCCATACTACAATTACATGGATGATATCATCCATGGAGTTTGTACTGCTCCTATTCAAACAACTACATGGATGATATGGGCACGATTTCTCAAAATTTAAGTGACTTTAAATATGGAAATTAGAAACATGCATGTTCACAGCTTAAAGTAAGGATAATATGGGCTTATGATCCAAGATTTGCTCTCTACATGTGTCGTAATAGCTAGAAACCTTGGAAGTGAATCAATCATACGAAAACCTACGAATTGGCTCATAGTCACGTGGATGTACATGAAAAGCACCCATCGTAAAGGCCGGTCTATGCCATTTAGCATTCAGGTTCAATTATATCGTCGCTGATATATCAAAACGTCGTATGTCAAAAGCCACATACAGCGAAACATACGAAGTTTTGATGTAACAGCTTGAAACACTACAGATATATTGCATTTTGTGACAGCATACAACAAATATATTACATGCAAGAATTTGAGAAAAGATGTATCTAACCTATCCAAGTGTTTCGCATCAGTAAAATGTTTTGACAAATTCAGCATACGACATTTTGATAAAACAGTGACGATATATCTCATGCGGGTCGAACGATTTTAACTGGTACGTCTAGATATGGTGAAAAATGCCAGAATAGTTGCCAGCCTAGAATCGTTACATAAAGGATGACTTCTTGTCAGACTAGCGGTACCAAGAAGGTGTTTTTTAATTATTATTCCATATTAGTAGAATATATTCTTCGAAGAAGTACGTGGCATTGAGGCCGTGTTAATTCTGAAAGACAAGGAAAACAGCTTTGCTGACAACAAGGATATCAAGTAAATCTAATTACGATTCTGAATGAACTGAATTCAGAAGCGTGTGGCAACAGAGTATCTTGATTCAATAAACGCCTTAATGCTACTTATGCATGTAAACAAAAATCAAGATATATTTCTTTTACCTAAAAGATGCTTTTTAGGTTACTCTTTCAGCAGTTATCGTGACTAAACTAAAAGAGAACTATTTATCGGACGTATAAATAAAAAGATAAAAAGTATAATTTCATGAATTCATAGCACACTTACATGATGAGAAGGAGAAAATAATAAACATGAAATTTCTTTTCCATTCTTCAGAGTCAGATTGATGATCAATAAAGTGTTTGAACAGCTGTTACATACAGAAAAAAATAACATGAATTATTACCACAAGATTATGACAGAAGTTTTGTTGAAGAAAATTTGTATCCTAACTTTGGAAATTATTTTCTGTATAATTCGCCGGAGGACATTTAATTTATTTCCTGTGTCATTATATTGGCACAGCATATATTTGCTTCTCAGATACGAAGTATATAAATAGAAAACGTTCTAATCGTCAAAAAATTTGTAAAGAGAAAGTATTGTAATCGTCGAAAATTTCGACCAGAAGATTTTGATGAATTCCCGCTTTTTAGACCTGTCTGATTCTGAAAATTTGTTGGAATTAAATCTGTCTGTCTGTCTTTCTGTTAAAACAACAACTCGAAAACGGAAAAATCTAGAAAATGAAATTTGATATGTGCTGTACATCAAAATGTAGATTACCATCAACTTTTGAGAGAGATTTGTCAGAGTAAAGTGTGTCTGTCCGTCAGAGACGGTGACAGCGGGGAGGGGGGCGCAGGGGGCATTTGCCCCCCGTCGGTGACCGTTTTCCCACCCGTCGGCGATAAATTCAGACTTTCGTCGGCAAAAATATTTGCGATATCGGGAGATGTTGAGAACAGGATATCAAGGAATCTAATAATTTTAATCCCATCTTAAAGTTATTATATAGTAAATAGTCGAGATAAGCGATTTGTGTCCGAATTTGAGGTCGGATTAACGGTTAAGTCAGCTGAATGACCGACATTCTTTTCAATTGTCGTCTATTCAGCTTGTATTTGGCACATTTGACAAAATAACCGACAAGGCGACAAGTGAATCAAATGTAGCATTTTGCCGACTGTTTTCGGTTGGTCGGCTAAGAGATCAACAAGACGGATGAAAATTGGTATGTTTTGTTTTTTTCATCGACTGTTTCGATCACTTTTAGGCGGAATTATTAGCTAAACTAATGTATCTGTATTGTACAATAGTATGGCAATACATAGTGGTCATTCCTCTCAACAGCCACTTTTGAACGGCGCAGAATTTTTCGGCCCATAGATAATGTTAAAATAACCTCTATTAACGGCCACTCAAACCCTTCTGAGCAGTCGCGTTTGTCGGGAGTTGAACTTCAATGAAAAATATTCCTTTCGTCTCCCCGACCGTGCACATTTTATTAAGAGAAAATGTAGGAAAGAATGAACAAAAAAATCATACTCTCAAAAACACCAGAAATCAGATAGAAATTAATCATTCCCTTCCCAATGTGAAGAGAGAAATGAATTTCGGACTCTACCAGGTTTGGGCATTAAAGAGTTCATTTGTTCCTTTCAGGTGCTGATTCGAACTCTGACAAAAATCTGTTAATATGGTTGCGACCATCAGCGAATGAAACTTTCATCTTAACGACTTTAGGAAAAATAGTCGTTATCGTTCGCTTTCCTTAACAATTACCGACGAAACAATTAGGGATGTATTTTTACAATTAAAAAATTGACCTCCGAAAGAGCTGAAAGACCCAAGCAGACACAAATTTAATCCTTTTTCTAAAGAACGAAAAGAAAGAAACATATATATAGAGAGAAATTTTCGGATAAAGTACTTTTTTCCTTGGATAATACTTAAAATTAGCTTTAACAGAAATGACGAATTAGGACTTATTTAAATAAGTATATCATACTCCCACTTCTTCAAACATAATACCCGTTCAGAGCGGCAAATTTTCCTTGGAACAGCGGGTGATCACTGTACAGAGGTTTCGGTGTATTATATACTAGCCGCTTTCTTCGTCTAGCTTGTTCGTCGGGAATATGAATCCAATTGAATCTCATATGCATAATTTGATATTCATGGTTCCCTTAAAAAAGTAATTTTAAACTTCAAATTGTAATAGACACTTCACCCGTGTTCTTTTAGTAGCTTTGCATCTGTTCTGTTCATTGTCTATATGAACTTCCCTAATGGAGTCAAGTAATTGAATGTGTCATCTAATATCTAATTGCACGTTGTCGGCACCTTCCTTATTTCTTATGCAAGTACGCATTTGATTTCAGTATGAAAATGGGGCGACACATTTTTCGTCTTGCACCATGCTAGCTGGATTAAAAAATGCTGATAGAAAAAATGAAAACAGAGCAACCATAATCATTGAGCTTACTAAATATGTTTCCAAATGTAGTTATTACCTTAGAGGTCTTCGTTTACAGATTTTACAGAAAAATTAATGAAACAGAAAAGAGAGTAAAATCCATTAGGACATTACCTTAGCTTACAATGATGGAAAAGAAACACGCAATTAAATATTGTTTGTGCAAACACTGGCAACGGTTTGAATCAGATTGAAGCAATGAAAAGTATTGTTGTAAATTATACCTAAAAATACTTTTACAAATTTATTAAAATTAGAGAGAAAAAAATGCGGTAACTTAATTGATATCATTAAAAAAGATGAGTTTGTGAATTTTCAGATGGTGGCTCGTATTGATCAAAAATACTACTTTAAACTTGCACAATAAACGTGGAGCATTCTGATTAGTTAGCTATACTTGCCAAGTGATATGAATTAACAAAATCGGTCTAA
>BGPR01001531.1:0-31260 GCA_013235015.1 Araneus ventricosus
TCATAATCTGCGGTTGATCGAGCTCTGGAAGAGTAGAGAATGTGCTTTACGAAATATTAAAGCTTATGGCTCCCTCTGCTTCTGATCTGATGCAAACGGTTAATGCCTGGACGCCTACTGATAATTTAAACTTCATTAACCCTTTGAGATCGACTGTCTAGCTGGCGCGCCAGCTGCTTAGCACATTCTCTCCCGACTGTCACAAAACGTGCCGGCTCACGTACCTTTTAGCACGTCGGCGTGACAGCAGCTTTAGTGCAAAAAGGGTAAACTAGAAAAATTGTGTCGTCCCTGAGCAACGTGCTTTCGGAAACGTCGGCTAGAGGAAACCACACGTTTTCTGTCCGTGCGGCGATGCTCAAAGGATTAATCCAGTCTCTAATACTGGCATTTACTTTCCAATGCTGGTAAATACTAACTGCATTACAAGCATTTTTGAAATGCTTTCCCAGATTCACTGTATTCGAAATACTTGTCCGAATGCTTCTTATTTGAGATATATTTTGAAATCTCAAACAAAATTTGTGATGACCTCAGAAGATTGCGATTTTTATTTTTTCATTGTATTTTATTATTTGATTATATAGTAGGTAAAATTGTTTTTGTTGTTGCTTTCTTGTGTTTTTGAAGTTATGTATTTTCATTGTAAGTTACTATATTCATGGACTGAGCTACTGTATCCTGGACTGAGTTTATTTTTGAATTGGTTCTGTGTTTGTTCCACTGGTCGGTGCTTGTGTGTTGTTTTTGTGTATTGTTTTATTTATAAGGCTTTCTGCTACATGACTCAGTATTGAACCTTATACCTTAGGAATGGGAAAGTTTGTTATATGTAAAATTTTGGGTTAGTTTTATAAATGCTGCCCCGGTGGTGATGGTGAGGGACTCTGCGACCTCTTTCGTGCTGAGTGGGATTCTCCCACGTTGGCCTTTATTGGCTCTAAACCTTATGTTGAGTCGGTCGGCATGGGGTATGGACTCAAAAAGCGCCTACTTGACGATCTGCCTATAATCGAACTCACTTAAATCTTAGACTTCGCACTTGACAAAAACCGAGAGTATTGAAGTTGATAGCTGCTACTCCCTCGAACTTGTTACTGACATTTCTGAGATCAAGACGTGCGCTTTAGACCGCCATATTATTCCCAAGAGTCAGAGGTTGAGAAGGTCATAAAGTTTTGGCTTTTCAGTGCATTTTGCTTTTTAAACTGAAAACTCTAAGAAGCATCGATTGATTAGATTTCTGCTGAAAAGATATCAGGTACATTCCCAGATACCATTCACATTTGAAGAAATTATGATTTTTTATGGATATTATCTTGTCATGACAAACTAGACGCGACAAATTTGCAGCGAAACTCCTGCAAAGTAACATATCATAATCGATCACCCCCTTGAAATGCTAGTTTGATGTGAAATTGAGCAAAGATGCAGAGGTGCACGATGCTTCGTGTCAATCCAAGATCCGTTACCGCAATCTATCTTCAGCATTCAAGGTCTCCGTGGCTGAAAGGACAAAGTGACTGGTGAGATAACCAAGCTGTCTAGTGCTTGAATCCAAGGTTCGCATGCGCAAAAAATGTTGATTATGCAATAATCAATTGATGTGGTATGGAAGCAATCTTTTTGCAGGCAACTTGCACGGCAAGTTCATTGCAAGTTTGTCGCATGGTGACTTCGAAGTTTGCGTTAACTTACTGCAGTCTTGTTATGAACTCGTTGTCTTGTCACGCTGAACTTGCTGCAAGTTTGCAGACTTACATCGCAAGACTGCTGCAACTTTGTTGAGAAACTAAAATTGCTATAAGGGTTATAAGTTAATGAAAAGAATGTATTCCCTCATTCGCTTATAATATTTGTGCATATCTGAAAACTCCCAATTAAATCTCAGATGTATTTAATGACATAGAAATTACACATCACACCTTATCAAATCCACCAAATAGTTTAAAAAAAACTTTTCTTCAGTCCGATTCGTATAAAAGCTAATACAGTTCTTTCTTTCCCTTAACATATATATAGATTTAGTTTTTTGCGGTTACCAGAGGCGCTTAAAATGAAAAAGTCTCCCAATTATTCTAAACCTCCCTCTGGAAGAATAAAAGACCTCTACCCTGTCTCTTCTTTAATAAAAATAAAAGAGAAACCCCATATTTCAAGAAAGGCGATTTCGGAGCAAAAAACTTAGCTTTATTGTTTTAAATCTTCTTTTGGTTCGTGATATTCAGTCGTTTCTGTTGCCAACCGAGGTAAGGAAAATTTGTATTCCCATAACTTGGGAACGACCTAAATTTTATATTCCCCCAATAGAACGCAACATCACACAATTTCCTTTTGGTGGAAGGGCATCAAGAAAAAAAAATTACATGAACCCACTAGAAATAAATTATGGGCATTATTTTTTCCCTTCTCTATTTTGATTTATTTCTCCACGAAATATATCTAACCGCAAGTCATATGAATGTGTTTCTCCTACTTGTTTATGATGGTGTTTTGTACGGTTTTTGATCGCATTAACGGCTATTGCTCATGACTGAATTATTTCCAACAAAATGCAGCAGAAAATGATTTATAAAAGTGTTTACTTCCCGGTTTATATAAATTCAAAAGCATGAGCAAAATTTGTGTTCTGCCAAACTAGGGATGGAAAAAACCTACCGGTTTAAAATGAAAACCGTTTTTTTTTCTTCGGTTCACCAATTTTTTCGATTATTTTTTTGTCCCAGTTATAACCGGTTTAAAAAAATTCCAATAACCGGTTAAAAAAACGGATCGATTATTTTTTTGTCCCGGTTATAACCGGTTTTTTAAAAAAAATCCAATAACCGGTTAAAAAAAACGGATCGATTAATTTTTTTCTCCCGGTTATAATCGGTTTTTATAAAAATCCAATTACCGGTTAAAAAAACGGATCGGAAGATAGGCTCGATTTTAGGTTCGATTAGACTAAAATTTACCAAGTTATAAAGCATTAAATTTCATCATCTTAGGCCAATAAAAGCCAACCTCTTCCTCCAGGCGTCTGTTGGTTGGTGGATTACTGAAAGAGTCTTTACGAACAGATAAATATTGGCCAATGGATTGATATACTGTGGAAACAATAATAATAAAAAATTTTGGCGTTCGTTTCTACTATAGAAGAAAAGAAAACCGGTTATTTCAAAAACCGATTATTTTGAGCTGTCATAACCGACAGGTTAAACCGAAGGTGAAAAAAAGCTGAATAACCAAAAACCGCTTATTTTCGTACTAACCGCCATCCCTATGCGAAACAGAAGATTGGAAACGTATACTACTACTAATATGTATTAACATTCTAAGCGTTTTGCGCGTATTTTTCCGTTTCTCATATTGATCTCAGAAGCAAATAATTCATGTTTTTATGCATAATTTCTTAAACTACCATGGATAAAATATTCTTAGGATTTCAGAGATTTGAATAAACTCAATAAAAATCCATTTTTCGCTTTAAAAGAAAATTTTTAAGACTTTAAAGTTAGTAGATCAAAATAGTTAACCGCTCAGAGGGCTAAATATACTACTGTTTCCATATTACTGCGTAATATGAAAACAATAATTAAAGTTTAAAATTAAAAGTTTATCATTAAAATAGAGAAAAATCATACAATGATTTCCATATCCTTCATTGCATTATTATTGCCCATTACATATGGTGTTATTATTGCACATTTCATAAGATATATTATCCCTCCTGCTTTCTAAGAAACGTTTCCCTTTAATAGGATCGCCGAAATAATGACTGAAGCAGAAAATTTGCGAATTTTAGAAAGGGGTAAATCGACGATTTACCGCAACTGTGCGTCGAATGATCGAAGTACTTCACTACCATATTGCTACAAACATAGAAAGTCGCTTCCCAGCATTGTGAGTCTTATGGTTGGGAAGACAGTTTTACAGGGATAAGTATGGGATGACTAGCAGCAGCCACGTCTGGTCCCCTGACCTTGGCGACCATCTTGGCGACAAATTTGGCGACTTGGGCGACGAAATATGGGATCTCAAAGGTGCTGGAATCTTCACGATATCTCTATTAGGAGAGAAGATACGCTTGAATGTACTAGATAATTCCATGTGACATCACGGCCTGCCGCGGGAGACTATATAAGGAGAACGCTTGGATGACGGTGTGTGTGTTGATCGACTGGGATAGCCTTGGAGCGCGAACGTCTTTGGAGTTCTCTTCACTGTGCGAGCTGGTAAGCTGTTAGACGCCGAGCGGTAGTAGTGTTGATCCATTGGAAACGACTTCAGAGTTTCGTCCGCAGTGCGAGATGGGGAGCTGAGTGCTATTGAAAATGCAGTTATTGTCGTTACTTGTTATTTTCTGACGGCCTGTATTGTTAGATAACAAAGTGCTGAACTGTTATTACCTGTGAATTGTTGTCTGTTTACATTGGTAATCTGAGCAAGAACTATTGTTTCCTGTACCTGTGCTACGTGTTTCGTACATATTTGTAAATAAACCTTCATTCTCCATTATCCTGCGTGTTGGACTGTTTACACCATACACCCACAGTAAGACTTTTGGAACAATAGTTACGAATGAATCTAGACTATGATGAAGAGACGTATATATCATAAACGGTGCTTCACGGTATTTTCCCATCAATTCCAGCAAGAATTTGATTCCAAATCATCGAAGTTACATCGACTTTCCTTTAATATTTCAGTGATTCATTGATATTGAAAAGCGATAAAAGCTTACATTCGACTCCTAAGACATTCATACATTTAAATGCCCACACACACAATACAGCATCCCTTTCTGTCCTTGCGTGCATTGAAAGGTCCGAATCATTTCGGTGTTTTTATCGGTCATAAATTCGCCTGATAAACAGCACAGGTAGGGGCATAGAAGGAAACAAAAGTTTATGATGATTGAAAAAAACATCCGAGGTAGACCCAATAAGTTTATGTTTCCATTTCAATGAACGTAATAAACAAAGAATTATTACGTTTGAAATTTAGACCCATCGATAATTCCAATTCCCTTCCTTTAAATGTTTCTTCAGAAACATAAAGATTTTTAAAGCAGGATACCAATTTGGGAATAAGAGTTCTTTTCAGCAATGAATATCTAATGCAAACAGTTTAAAGACTATTAAAACTAAAAAAGATGGCGTAAACACATTCTGCCGACATCGTGACTTAAGTCTATATCGAAAGTATTGCTCTATTCCGGTGGGTCATTACTTCGAAATCGCCTCAAATGCCAGGCGAATGCGTTCAGGACATCAAATAAAAAGATTTTATTACACTGTTTAATGATTTTAAAGCAAGACTGCGAACTGCACTTAAATTCCAGCCATTTTCTTTCAGTCTTCTTGAATTCTCAATTAAGTTCCACGAGAGAACGCAAACTTCCTTTTATTTTGTTTCCTACTGTCCACCAATAATGTTACTAAGCCTAATAAGGAACATTTCAGTGGTTGGATAGAAAAAAATGATCATGCTGCAAAGGCGGGAAGTTAAAGAATACATGTTTTACTAGAAAACAATCTCTTTGATTGGATACGGTTGAGTGGAAACAAGACACTTGTTGCGGGGATTGTGTGTAGTGGAAAGTCTTGAAAAAATTTTGTTGAAAATTTGGTTTGCAATTAGATAAACGATCTTAATACCCGCCATTTTATCAGAAAATTTGATTAAAAGGTTGCAGAAGAAAAATACCTATATTTTTCTTATTTGTTAAGATAATCCAAAGGAATGAATGTATTCTCTAAAGGAAAATGACCAAATGAGAATAATTTACAACTTTCCAGTCTGAGCCTTTTAGTGTCATATGATTATTGTTTGTAAACCCCATCAATATCCCTTTATAGTTCAAAATTATTTTATTTACACCAGTAAAACTTTCGTAGTTTCACTAATTTCTAACATAGGCTGAATTTATAAGAATAGAAAAATCATAACTTTCTTCTTTGTTCAGATTATATATTCTTAAATAGAACAAGATATACAAATATATATAGGGCGAGTGTGAACTAATAGTAGGAACTGAAGAAAAAAAAAACTTCATAAAGTCTTTTTTAACATATCCCATAGAGAGAATAAAGAAAGTAATCAACATTACCCTCTGACAAAAATTCATGAAAAAATGACGCCTTCGTGAACATACAAGAAAACAAAGGATATTAGATCTAGAAGCTGTCAAACGTAGCTCCATCTATTGAGAAAAATTCGAACCAAACGAGTCAAGGCGACATATGCTTTCTCCCATATAAAACTAAAATTAATTGATTAAATTTAATCAATGAATTAATATTTGAAAAAACTGTATTAACATCAAGTATCATACCCTACAAGTTTAAAAAAATGTATTTGAACTTGAGTGGATGAATAAAAAGTATTTTATTAACGATTGAAAATTTGAACAAGATATATAAATAAATAAATATAGGGAGAGTGTGAACTAATAGTAGGAATTAAAAAATTATTTGTCACTTGTGGATCTGTCATAAAATTGATGAATTATTCGCGAAACTATAAGTTAAAAAGTTGAATGCAAGATGTATTTGAACAACTGCATTTAGGACGTCTCAAAAATACAGCCTTCAGAAAGCATTATAAATTCTATGTGAAAGGAATATATTTTAAGCATATTATTGCTGCCTATTTTGAATCCCAAGAATGTATTTCCCTTTCATTTCATCCAAATCCATTTGCGTTGCAGAAATTCCGATTTCCACTAGAAGTTTCATTTTGGCATCACTGATACATGCTTACCCTTCTTACATTCAGAGTCACCTATTGCCTTTACCTTGATTACCGTCTGACAAAAGTGAAGCATATGTGCCTGCAGTCTACCGCACCCATGCACGATGCACCCCCTTCTTACAATGAATTAATAACTTCATCACGTTCCTTGGCAGAAGTTTAGGGACTAACGGATATTAGCCTTGTATTTTCTTGCACGTTATCGCTGCTTTCCCGATCTCACTCTCTGTGATATTTCGTTATGGGTCATATGAATTGTATGGTTTATAAAGGAGTGTTCATAATCTAGCCACCTTCAAGGATCGGACACCATTGCAAATTCGACAAATCAACATTGAATTGCTGCATTCGGCGGTAGAATATTCTTTCTAACGAGTGCATTTTCTGGAACTTTCAGAAGTCAACTCAGTGAATCGCATGTATCAACGATGCAAAAATAAAATTTATAGTGAATATTCTGATTTCTGTAATTCTTTTCAGCTAGTTGACTTGGCGAGCTGCTAGTACAGTGCTATAATCCAGTTGATGGCGAATATTAATTTATTTTCGGCATAATTCGAAACACAATGGCCGTAATAGTATACAGTTATGAAAATCGTCCGGTGGGTGTACGGTAAAAATAGTTCAACAAACTGGATAATGGAGAACTATACATTATCCTACGAATATTCCAGAAAACACGATTGAATGTAAACAAGGAAAAAGTACTTGCGAAACTTAGCAACACAAGCAGATTACTAATAATAACAGAAACAGAACTATCAGTAGCGCTCAGTGTCTAAAAGATGACCATCTCGCACTGCGAACAACATTCCAAAGAGTTTTAATCTCGTTTGAGCATCTCTGGTTTATATGCCTTTCCGCCAAGGCGTGACATCACATGGAATTATCTAGAAAAATCTCCATATCTCTGTTCCTAATAGATATAGAACCATAATTCTCGCACAAGGCTAACTTGGCAGGGAAACAGAATTAGAGAATCGTCAAAATATAAACCACATTTGTTTATATTTCACTGAAGAGACTTTCTTTACAATCAAGCACCAAACAAGCAAAATTTATTTTATGCCCATCCTGTATGCTGATGCAACCATTATGAAAGTGGCAAATGTACTGACTACTACAGTGCACTTGGTTAATCACCGGGAGGGGTCGCACGGACAATAGAAAAACACGGATAATCCGAAGACTCCTTTTTATTAAAGAAAAAATCAACAACAGTACAAAAATATAAAAATTACTTACATTTGCATGCTGTATAACATCAAACAAGGAATTTTCCTTTTAACATTTACTGCTTTAAAAAATCCGTTCAGCGTCTTTGCTTCTGCTGTTCGTTCATCTCTTGTCGTATTTCGACACATATTTTACGAACCGCAGTAATGTCACCGTAATCAAATCCTCTTTGTCCCGTATAATCTAACAAAGTTTCCACACATTGTAGAGCAGCAGAATGAGAAATTGTATTTCCCTCATTTAGTGATCTTCTGCATCAGTACTAGCTAATTCTCCATTACGAAGTTTTTGAAGGATTTCTAATTTCTGTTTAACATTTAAAACGTTTCGTTTTCGTTTCACACCATTCATTTTTACCAGTAGAAAAGTTCACGCTACTAACTGACGATAAACAAGACTCAAAAACTAAAGGAACACGTGCGACAGTTAGAGAAGACGAAGAAATTAAAGAACGACGTGTCAGGCAGAAGCGTGTTCGTACGAGAACGAGCTAGCAGGAAGTGAACGATTCATTTCTCGGAAAATTAGGGGTTGAACCGGTAGAGATTGCACTTGGAGGAAGAAAAAAATCTATTATCTAGCCTCCGCCGTCACGGCTCACTAGTTTCACGGAATGAATCTCTCGATCGAACATCAACATCGATTTTACATGCATGATAAGAATGAAAATGTTTCTCTTTAAATTTTTTTTGCGCGTCCGAAATGAGCACGGATAAACCGCAAACCGGATAATACGCGCACGGATAATAGAGAGTATACCGGTATCCCGGTATCCAAGTATCCCGGTGAAGTAGAACCTCATTCCTTCTGTCCCTGCGAAGTACATTCTTATTCTATTCTTGTCAATTATATTCTTATTCTATTTCTTCCTGTCAAGTAAATTCTTATTCCATCTGCCCTTGAGAAGTAGAAGAATGGAATATCTGCCGCATAATAAATAAAAGAAAATAAGCCTAATAATTTTTGTTCCAGTTGAAATAATAAAACGCATTGAATAGGAAGACAGAAAAGTATTACAATGCTTTTCATATTTATCTGAAATACAACGAAATGGAATTCCAACTGCTCCAAAGATCTTACATAATGTCAAAAAAGAAAGAAATGTTTTAAGTAAAGAGGAATCTTGCATATTTATTCACTTCAGCAAATATATTTCAGAATAAACAATGTTGTATAAGTAGCCAAAAATAAGAATTCAGTTCAAACAAATGAATGTTAAATAAATTTACATTTTGAGAAATTAATGAAATCATTATGTGCTCAGATTTGAATATTAGTTTAATTGGAAAATATTTTTGAAGGAATTAAATGTTTTATATATTTTTATTCCTACTCTAACTGAAAACAGAGCAACAAGTTGAAAATTAATAACAGCTAAGACAAAACAAAATATCACCATATACTATTGATATTATTTCTGTTCTTCCATTTTCATAATTTTAAGAGATGTAAGTTATTGTTTCAAAGATTCAAGCTCCGGTCCATTATTTATTCTCTTTTCGCGTTATTAGTTTAAAAATAGAAGAAAACGAAGACTTCGGTGATTCTCTTCAATAGAAAGCGCACACTTGAGACCTTAACTAAAAATCATGAATAATAGTGGAAGATACGATTTTCTGTATGTATGGAATGAAATCCAGATGTAAATATTGTCTCATTAAACAGAAAACAGATAGGCGGAATTAAATGTTTTATATATTTTTATTCCTACTCAAACTGAAAACAGAACAACAGGCCGAAAATCAATAGCAGCTAAGACAAAGCAAAATATCACCATATACTATTAATATTATTTCTTTTCTTCCATTTTCATTATTTTAAGAGATGTAAGACATTGTTTCAAAGATTCAAGCTCCGGTCCATTATTTATTCTCTTTTCGCCTTATTAGTTTAAAAATAGAAGGAAACGAAGACTTCGGTGATTCTCTTCAATAGAAAGCGCACACTTGAGACCTTAACTAAAAATCATGAATAATAGTGGAAGATACGATTTTCTGTATGTATGGAATGAAATCCATATGTAAATATTGTCTCATTAAACAGAAAATAGATAGGCGGAATTGAATGTTTGCGCAGAAGGTATTTAGTGAAACAATGGTAGATGTTTGCATTTATTCTGCAGAACTACTAAACAAACACTGAATAAGATAATAATGTAAGTAAACTAATATAAAATTGTTTGCTAAAAACTAATAAGGCGAAACAGTGATCATGAACAGACCAAAAAATAAAAATAAAAATAAATCTAAGATCTACTCTTTATAGCAGCCTTTAAAGGTACAACCATTTTTTTTCTTTTCTCTTTAAATGCGAAATATTTACAAAAGGCTTTTTTTATATGTATTAACAAAATTACAATTAAATGTCATTTCCTCTTATCGGTATTTCTGAAGACAAAATCAATGGATTACAGTTTGGCTAGAATCTTTGTGAAAAAGCTGAATACTACATGAAACGGAGACATTAAAACGACAAACATCTTGAAGAGGAATTAAAAATAAAATTCCTGACGCATACTTCGTTTTTAATGACTTCAAGGAACATTCGTGCCAAATTCGAAGACATTTGAGCAACGTGTTTGGTCCTGAATGCGTAACAAACAAATCCACAGTCAAACAGACGAAACGTCGAACAATCGAGCTAAAACAGGCACTTGCTTTTCTTTTATCGCTTCGAAATGAGGATAGAGATGCTCGCGTGGAATGTATGAAGTAATCCATTATCGTTGTTTGTCGAGTCCGTTGCAAGAAGAAACGATGTGACGTCACATAACAGTTGAAGATCATCTGCAATTGGATGTCAAACGAAAAGCACGATGGTGGGTATCACACAATTATGACGTCATGTAAATTGGCTCCATTATTATTACATAGAAAACAACATTTGTTCTTTAGATAGCGATTCATATGCTTGAACTGGTTAGAAGCATTGGACAAAAACTGAAAGGAAATAAACAAATTTAACAAAAACAATTTTTTTAAAAAAGTTTTTTTAGTCTACAAGAAAGTAGAATTTTTTTATTTTAATTATTTTTGGACATTCAGTCTTTAAATTATAATTCGTTATTACAATTATTAAGGAATTTTAAAACTAATTTCTTATTAAATTCACCAAGTGGCGCCATTTGTTTGGAAATTTTTTTAATTAAATCAATCGATTATTAGTTCTGGAACTATCAAAATAGTTTTGTTGCAAACATGGAAAGTCGCTTCCCAGCAATGTGAGTCTTATGGTTCGGAAGAGAGTTTTACAGGGGTAAGTATGGGATGACTTGCAGGAGCCAGGTCTGGGCGCCTGACCTTGGCGACCATCTTAGCTACAAATTTGGTGACTTTGACAACGACATATGAGATCTCAAAGGTGCTGGAATTTTCTTGATATTTCTATTAGGAGAGGAGATACGCTTGAATGCACTAGATGATTCCATGTGACGTCACGGTTTGCCTGAGTGGGACTATATAATGAGAGCGCTTGAATCACGGAGAGAGTGAATGTTGATCAACTGGGATCGCCTTGGAGTGCGAACGTCTTTGGAGTTAGTTCTATCCACTGTGCGAGCTGGTAATCTGTTAGACGCCGAGCGGTATTGAGTAGTAGTGTGTTGATCGACTGGAACGACATTGGAGTTAGGTCTGCAGTGCGAACTGGAAAGCTGGTGAGGTGAGCTCTATTGAAAGTGCTGATACGGTCGTTATTAGTGATTTGTTGACTGTTTGCGTTTCTAAATCTGAAAGTGCTGTTACTGTTATTACTAGTAAGTTGCTGTTAGGTTGAGTTGCTAATCTGTACAAGATGTATTGTTCCTGTTACCTGTGCTACGTGTTTTCCTGCATATTAATGAATAAACATTAATTCTCCATTATACAGAGTGCTGGACTGTTTACACTATACACCCACAGAATGATTTTTGTAACAGCATATTGTCATTAGAAACAGGCAACTTTACGAAATTTTAGAAATCTAGAACTTTAATTATTTAGTAGAAAACGAATTAAAAATTCCACCTTTACGTCTTTCTTCTACTGAAATGCATATGTTTATTAATGACAGTCGCTGCATGAAATTGTTTAGAATGTTTTTTTATTTACTTTTTATTCTTGAAAACCCTTTTGAGTTTTTGCTAACTGAAAAAGATGTATTTAAAAATCATAAGTGCATTTTTTAAAAAGTTTGTTCTTCCGATTTTAATTTCTTTATAACAGTGATAAAAGCTGCTACCTTTCTCTGTACCACGTAGTAATCTTTTCTCCACCTAAGTTATAGTTATCTTATTTGGAAGTTTATTTCCATGCTTGCTCACTTATATACCTTTGAAACTAGAAGCAAGGTGTAGTCTTCGACAACTTGTGAAAGACAACCAAGATTCGAGGGAAAAGTATCATCAGTCATCGCTTCACTAGCGTACGAATGAGGTTTAGTAAACACTTTGGGCCTGCCTGGTTTGATACATTATGCAGTTGCTTTAACCTGACAATTTATTTCTTTTCAATTCGGTGGAAAATCCCAACTAGACAAAAGAGTACTCCCTTTCGAAGAACAAAACTTTTTCTGCTGTATTATGTGCCTGGCTCAGGAAGCAGACACCACGCCGTAATTAGAACAACAACAAGCTTCAACCGCTTAACTTAACAGCCCGAGAATACTCGTGCATCAAATTATCGAAATTTTAGTCTTATAAACTAAAATTGAATCATTAATTAGCTTTATAATTTGACACAAAAAATACGTCGGATCCATAAGCATCTTAAGTATCCTATGCCTTCTTAGATGAATGAAAACGACAGCCCCTTTCCAAAACAGGAGGGGTCATCTTATTAGATAGCAAAGAAAACTATTCAGTTAAGTGGTTAATGACACAGCTAAATGGGAAGAGAGCGCGCATGCTCTGTACAGCCTTTATATATCATGTCGCGCATGAATACACTAAACGATCCTTTCTTTAAATCAAAGAAGATTTCAAACAATTTCATAGAACATTAAATTATTAATTAACAAACCTATTCTATGAATTATATTTTAAACTTAGCATTAAAACTTAGCAACATAACATCTAGGTGGTTTTACAACTCTGCTGTATCTGGTTCGATACGGACCCTTGTCTGGACTTCTGGACATAGGCTCTTTAGAACTAGATTTCTGGCTTGATTGAAAATTGGATGCAGGCTCATCACCTGGCTCTTGAGGTCTTACTGTAGTTGTAGACTCCGGAATAGCATCGCTGGTCGAGTATTCCTCCGAATCTGTAAAAGACGCAAAGCCAGAACATTTATTTGGTCTCAAATGTATAAGATTTCTTGTTCTTTCTTCTCCGTTATATGTTCGAATACGATAAGATCTAGGAATTTCGTTCTGGCGTAAAACTTCTGCCGGTTCCCACTGACGAACTCTATCTGGCACGAACACAGAACTTCCAGGTCGTAATTCGGGCAAAGTCCTACTAGAAGATACAAGCATTGCGTGTCTAACTCACATTTTGGACTCCTCTTTGTATCGACAAACTTGATAAGACTGTAGAAAGTTTGCGATTCATTAAGAGCTCAGCGGGAGAGTAAATAGATCCTAATCCCAACTCCCTTTCGAAGAACAAAACTTTTTCCTTCTTCACAAATGCTGTTGCCATAAAACAGAAAGAAACTAAAACCAAACTCATCTCTTAAAGACGAGAGTTCACTTTTTTTGCGCTATCAATGGGAAATTTCTTTCAGTTTAAATTTTGTAGTGTAAATTTCATATCAAGTGGATACTTTTTTGTAGGCCGCTTTTTGGATGGGAAATCTCACTTCAAACATTGAAATTTTGTATTTTACAAATTCACATAAAAATGTTCTTGCAATTTATTCTAATAATTAATAAAGTAACTATGCAATAATATTGTGACAAAATCGTCTTGTGGGTGTACGTGAATGCAGTCCAATAAGCAGGATTACAAAAATAAAGCACTTTATTTTACAGATATTCTAAAACGTAACACAAGTATTAACACAGCACTAGTAAAAATTCACAACAGAGACTGATAAATCTCAACACAGCGCTCAAAAGTTTCTTGTTAGCTCACCAGCTTGCTTGCTGATCAAAATCCAACTGACTCTTCTTGGCTTGAGAGCTTGCCTTTATACTTTTCAACAGGAAGTGACTTCATTGCGTAGGAAGTGACGTAATCTCTAGAAAGTTCATGAAACCGGTAGAAATAGGTTGAAAGTTCGAGGTCCTTCTAGAAAATTCTCTTTGTCGCAAAATAGCCAACTTTGCCGCCAAACTGGTCGCCAAATTTGTCGCCAAGGTCACCAAATTTGTCGCCAAGTTTGTCACCAAGTCTAGCATCTCAGGGAAACGACTTTATAGCTTTGTAACAATATATTATATAGACTTTATAGCTTTTATTTGTTAAATTCACTCTCAATTGTACGAAGTATGGTATGACCTTATTTCTATGATTCCGGAGTTTTATTTACGAAGTTATGCCCGAAAAAACTTATTAATACACTATCATATATAGTTTTAAATTGTGGTTTTAATCATATTATATATCTTATATCTCTATTGGTATTTTTATATCAATCATTATTAATAGTCGTTTCCAAAATGAATTCCGTCATTCCGATATCAGAGTTTCAAAATTGCGAAATTACTATCATTTTCCATGTTCTCCCATAAAATACCCCATAATTATTTTAAATTATTTTAACAAATTGGAAAGTAAAAGAATTAGCCAAACTTAAAATACTTTTTGTTCTCTTTTCCTTTCGTAATTACAACTCCTGACAAAACAGCAGCTTGCACACTGATTTATCCATTCCCAAAATGAAACAATAGCTAATATTGCACAATGAAGGCCAGATCTTTCTCCCCGCATGGATCTTGCAACTTGTGGCGCGTTTCGTTGAAGGCTCCACAAGTTGCAAGAATTGCAGGTTCAATTTAAAGAAACCGAAATTATTTTTCCGGAAAACAATTTCAAAATGTACATTATAAATCGGTAAATTGCAGCACCCAGAAAGGGAAATTCTCTCAAATGAAGTCAGACCAATTTTTTTTTTCTATCTCACTATTCTAAACTTCTACTTAGAGTCTGTGACATCACTGTCGGGTAATAAGAAACAAAATGTTATTTTTGTTCCGTCTCGGAACTTAATTGGAAAATCACGATCACAGAGCTAGATCTAGCTCTCTCCGAAAATTGCTGGCACTCACAATGAGTCGCATTCAGAAAATGGCTGACTTTCTAGCAATCTTTCGTTAAATCAATAGATAGAACATTAAAATGCGTTTCTTTAGCAATATGAATGGTATTCGCTTCAAATTTACTCTTACAATGCTTTGAATATAAAAAAATCATATTTTAAATTTTGTATTATTGGAAGAGAACGCAAGAGTGTTATATTAAGAGAAACTACAAAATTTAACTTTCCTAAAGCATTAACTCCCTTAATAGCCTGAAATTTAACATTTTTGAGTCATTAAGCCGTTTCTCTATTACTCCATTATATGTAGAATCAGACTTCTTATCTTTATCGAAAGTAATATTTGTAAATTAAACAAAAAAATTTCAACGCCTTAGAAAGTGTTTTTTCAACTACTAGAAATTTTTATCAGTAAGTAATAAAACTTAGCGTGTAGAGCAGAGAGTAAAATTGTTCTTAGTTAGAGAGTATAAGAAGTTAAAAGAGTGGTAAGAAATACTGTTTGACAAAGATGACAATATTCAAAAGTATTTGATGAAGTCATGACAGTTATGAAACACCGCTTTGAAAAACCTTATCATATATTTAAAAATCGAAATATTTTAAAATGAATATTTTTTCTTTTACGTAGATTATATGCTTTAGTTAGACCGAGCTGTTCTGATAACGTATTTAAAACTTATAGAAGCTTCATTTACATCGTTTGGTTAGAATTTTTAAAATTTTTTCTTTCCCTCTTTTCTGTATGAAGGAAAAGTTTTGTTCCAGCGTTTGAATTTTTAATAACTTGGAAAATATTTTCCTTTCTAAATCACTTTTACTTCTGTATCTTATCTGCAGTCTGCAGTAATTCAGTCATAAACAATCTCAAAAAAACGTTACGATCAAGAGTCGTTTAAAGCACCATCGTAAATAGCTCGGAAAAATGCATTTCTACGTCATTCCAAATTCAATTCTTGGCTTGTGGTGGGACACTTTTGGGATCAGAACACATCAAAATGGAAAGGCAAGAAACCGTGCAACATTTTATTTCCTGTGGTAGGTCATGTGATTTTGTTCTTGATGACGCAACTGAAGAGAATATCGCAAGAACTTGCGTTCAATTGGGGAAATATGGAAGTGTGTCTGCTCGCAAGAAATGAGCCACATAACTTTCTCTCCCGTTGTTGGCATCAGAGGCGACAACTGACGATCACGAATCGCAGCTGGATTTAAAAGAAACAAATTCCGTTTTCTATAGCTAAATCGGTGTAAAGGAAAAATATCTTTTTTTCCCTACAGGGTTGGAATCTCTGCTTTCTGTCAACGCGCGACGAAGAGTAAAAATAATAAAAAAGAACTTTTCCATTTAAACGGCTGGGTGGACCCAAAAAATTAAATATATAGAAAAATACAGAAAAAATATTCGGTTTCTAGAAAAGATTTCATGAAAAATGAAAGTTGATACAATCGACGTACTTTTTCGTTATTTACTTCTTACAATGAGGTCAAATTTTTTTCAAACCTCTCAAAGGATATGAGTTATTAAATTATATATTATCATATCTTTTTGCTTTTATTTTTAAAAAAGAACAAATGTTAAAAGATAAATACTCGATTCAAGCGGGAAAAAGATTGAAAATAGTACTCGACATGAAGTTAAAAGTGAAATATAAAATACCAACTTTTTTTAAGAATTACCATAAATTATATTTTCCAGTCCCTATGAAAGATAATTCTTTGGTTCCTAGTATATGCATGACAATTCTGAAGATGCTGTCCATTCTTTTCAATTCCATATTTACTTTGATGCTTATGGATCAAAATCTTTTGTTTTATTACTCTTCTCATAGAGGATACAAAATAATTAACTTTAGCTGCTTTCGGGCTTCTGTAGAAGAATGTGCGAAAGCTCCTTATTTGACTAGTTGGTATCAGACATAATACCGACTAGTTAACGATAACGACACTTTTATTTCGGCGATGACAATTTCATGTCGAAGAAAATCCCTTCTATTAATATTCATTCATGAGTTATAAGAATAAATGTATTCATGAGTTATAAGAATAAATATATTCATGAGTTCAAAGAATAAATGTATTCGTGAGTTTTAAGAATAAATGTATACAAGACTTCTAAGAAGAAATGTATTCGTGAGTTCTAAGAATAAATGTATTCATGAGTTTTAAGAATAAATGTTTCCATGAGTTCTAAGAAAAAATGTATTCATGAGTTAAGATTAAATGTTTCATGAATTCTAAGAATAAGTATATTCATGAGTTTTAAGAATAAATGTTTTCATGAGTTCTAAGAATAAGTGTATCATGAGTTCTAAGAATGGATATATTCATGTGTTCTAAGAATAAATTTATTCATGAGTTCTAAGAATAAATTATTCGTGAGTTCTAAGAAGAAATGTTCTTATTCATGCATAATCTATAAATCACATTCTAGCTCATGTTTTTGTAACATTCTTATTCTAAAAATTAATACTTTGATTCTTATTTTCTTATAATTTTATTAATTACTTATTTAAATTAAGTTTTTTATAAAACATATGTATATCAGAGCAAAATCATAAAAGCATGAGATTCTGATAGAAATCATCTTAGTAGAATTGAAATTTTAATAATATTTATAATATGCTTTACTTTGACTGATTCCCCATGTATTTCTTATGACATTCAATATGTCTTAATTTCTTTATAATATAGCTTTATATTCAATAGAGAAAGAAAAATTTTCTATTTTTCAAACTAATAAAAGTGTATTTAAAATCTTTTTTATTTCAATTATTTTCTATTTTTATGTCTTTAATAAATTTCATAATTCATGGTTGAAAATAATGTGGAATCCAAAAATTAATGTTTATCACATAGATTGCTAGATGGCGCCCCATATAGGAAATCAATATTTAATTCAATTAATATACCAATTGGTAATTAAGAGCTATAAAATAATTAAAATATTGTGATATCATCGGGAACCAATAACTGTACAATATTTCAGAGCTCTAATACATCAGGAAGTGAGTGTAAAATAGATTGCAAAATTCAATCCTCACAAACATGAAGCATTTGAAGTTAGTAAAGGCATTTAAACCAGCGGGAGTGTTCTCCCCTAAACTTTCTCGTATACTTCCCCAAAAAGGTGCCGTTTCCCCTTCCCCCGCATGGCTAAAGAATTAGAACTTACTGTTATTCAGAATCCAATGACTATCAGAAGGTTTTTTCATTTTAGTGATTGAAAAATATCTAGGTAAAGAATCAAATTCAAAGAGATGCGTACCGATTTTCCGCTCTTACAGTCTCAAGGACAAACTGACGTAATTCGATCCATAGCTTTCGCGTGCACAGAAGATTGCTTCCAGTACGCATGCGCGTGGAGATAACTTTTGAAAAGAATCCGTTAATTATGCAGACCGACAGACAGTCAACGCTTTGACGGATTTGGCCCAAAATTTTATACGGAACGACATTCATAACGATAAAACTGTGTACCAAATTTTATCCATCTAGCTATTCAAGTTTTTGAGTTATAGTCTTCGCATGACCGCGGACAGACAGACAGGTGAGATGACGCATCAGAATAATATAAATTTCTCTTTGTATACTTCGTATATGAGAAAGTAAAAAGGGGATAATGAGCACCGTGCTTCTCTCTGTATTCTGTAGCCCATCAGCGTCATTAGATGAGATGACGCATCAGGATATTTTTATCTCCACAAAAATGATTTCATTTTATCTCATCCTTTAGTTTTCTCTTCAAATGTCCTTTGGACATTTTTTTCAATTATTTTTTTTAAATGGCTCTCAATTTCCACGGGAAAAACTTTTTTGGGGGGTTGGGATTTTTCTGTGTTTTTCTAAAACTGCCGAATCAAAGCAAGTGGCACTACCAAATGCTGTTCGCTACTATTTTTATGCCAGTTTATACGGGAGTTTTTTCAGAATTACAGGAAGTTACTTCTGATTGTAAGGTTCTACTGACAGAAATAAAAAGCTTAGGATTTCTCGATGACAGTGTTGAAAGAAAAGTTATTCTTGAGAATAGAAAAAATAGCCTTGATGTATTTTTTTGTGTATCACGACATATAATTTGTGGAATATCGAACATTTCAATGTCGGTTTTAATGTTTTGATGCGATCATTATAGTCCTATGCTATCCTTGCCAATGCTTTTTCAGTGGAATGATATGATTAACTGAAACGCGGCATTTTCCAGGTGACAATCTTTACTAAGCTGTGAGAACGGCCATGTGCGAGTCGTCAAATTTATTGCTCCAAGTGCTTGTCAGTTACATCTTTTAGTTTATCAATCAGACAAGTGATATTTGTTTATAAATACTCCGATTAGTAGGCAAAGAATAACACTAAATGATAAATGGCTTTTTTTCAGAATACTTAAAATTACTACTGACTTACTTGCCTTACATAATATACTACATGTTATATTATGTAATAAATCTAACATGCATATAAATTATATACATGTTATAATTATATGATATATATAATACTCTATATATATCATATAATGTATAATATCATAATATATATATTATGATATTATACATTATATATATATATATTGTATATAGATAATAATACAGTATATTATACGATATATAGTATAATAATTACATACACACACACACACACATATATATATATATTAATATATACATAAATTATAATATATATACATATTAATATAGTTATATATATATATAACTACATTAATGTGTATATATGTATATTATACATATTAATGTAGTTATTTAGAGGAAAAACTGGACGAAAACATTTGTTAAGCCTATTTCAGCCTATTCTTTAACTTTCATTGAATTCTCTTAAAAACTAATAAACAATATAGACTTTTTAAATTAGTCCAACGAAGTATCTGATTTCTGATAAATTGTTGACGATAAAGTGCATTGGTAAATATGAACGAGTAATTAATTTGGAACATATGAAAGATCAAAGATGTTTTTCCAAACAATCCGTTTATGAAAGAATATTCACTCTCTGATTCCTAAGGCCATTGCAATAAAGGGACCACAAAATACGGGAACGTCCGAGCTCCTTTATCAAAGATAAGGGAAATTCACTTGCCCCTCAAAAACCACAATGACAGCTGGCACTGTCCGAATTCTAAGAAAACCCCTCTTTACCCCAAACACATCTGGGCGAGCCACTCTAGCGAAGAAAGCACTCGCCGCGGGTGTGAAATCAATCGCACTTTAACGAAAGGGGGTGGAAAGGGTCAGAGTGACGTGTGGACATTTCGGACGGCTACCGTCTTTTGCTTGAAGGGACGTATGGGACGGTCCCGTGTCGATAGAGTTAATAATTGACATGATTATAATATCCAACATTTTCTAGTTTTCAGATTTAAAGGTAATTCTATTAAGGTATCCAATAGTCTGAAATGTCTCAGAAGAATAATTGACATCTAATTATTCTAGTCCTCTTCATTTTTTAAATCTGCAACAAAAAGCAAACAAATTAAATTTTAATTTCAATAAGTTAAGGGGCTCTAGTTGGGGAGTTTCCTTAAAATTAATCAAAACATAGCACTGAGTTAGTCGAGAATGAAACCATTCTATGACATTACAGTCAAATACGGTTCACTTACATAACGTTGAATGAATATTTTTATTAAAGTTCGCTAGAATTTATAAGACATCTTCCATTAATGCATTAAATGTTTTGTTGGTCATTCCTTCTTTAAATGTTGTGGCAGAAACTTCGGTTTTAAAATTTAGATTATTGAATTAAAAGATTAGAGATCGTACTGACATAGTTGAACACAACTTTTGGATTTTAATTGAATAATTAAGATTTTTAATCCGGAAGAAAACATTCTTAAATTTGTTAATATGGACATTTATAATATGAATATTGAAAAAATGTGATGATGAAGTGCACACCGGTAGATCAAGAGCTGGTAGCAACTTTGAGGCGTCTGTGTGCATCTTCAAAATTGGTGCAATTTTATCTGAAGATAAGCATATTTAACTGCGTTTTACAGTCCGTGCTGACTGCAATTAACTTTCGCCTTGGTTAACTTTTGGCGGCGGGATAGAAACGGGGACCTTTCGGTTCCGAGCCGAAGATCCTAACCACTAGACAAAAGGAATTCCCAATGTCCGGAGGCGGATATTGGCTAATATACATCAGAGTAAGATGGCGTAGCACGGTTCGCCACAAACTTATTGAAAATTAAAATCTATAGTGATAGCTTGTTTTCAGTTGAGACAATCAATGTTTTTAATGCCCAATTAAACTTTGTTTTGACATTAAAGGAAAAATAAATTATTTCGCCAAGCAACTGTCTAGTCTCACCTGGGTGAAAGCGCATGCTGATAACCTAAGGACTGACCCCCGGGTTGAACGTCCCTGAAGAATGATCCCTGGGTTTGAATGACCCAAGGAATGAACACTGGCTGATCCTATTACTATAATACTTGCTGATTGCAGAAAACACGAACCATCTGACTGTGAAAGTATTTGAGCTTATCAAAACAAAAATGCTTCTTTCTAAAACCGAAAGACATATCCATATTGTCTGGTGTTATCAAAATATGTAATCAAATCGGAATTTTTTTTGTAAAATTAGAAAAAAGAAAAAAAATTATAAATGTTGGATCCTTTAATAAATTTTTCTATTTTCTTTTCTTAAAACCTTCCCGTCATAATCTCAGATAATATGTTTAAACATGAATTATAACTACAAATAATAAACTTGGGCTCATTAGGAATTATAAATAGTGATTTATTATGAAGTTATTTACAAATAATTATCAACTAGTATTTTTTTAAGCTCTTCAACAACGGATCGCAGCAATCTGTAGATTTTGCTTCCTCTAATTCATAAGATTGATATTTTGTTTTTTTATTTTTCAAAGGCCATCATTTGAAAAATACCTGTCATAACTTTTGACAAAGTATTTTTTGAAATTTTCTGGATTAGACTAAATTTTCAGGAAATATTGGCAGTCGAATTGAGATCTAAATTGAGTATTCATCTGGAGTATTGAGGAAGTAAGGCTAGCTACTATGATCGACATGGAAATTGTTTCGCAGACAGGTCATCTGTTGAAACTTTTACCAGAAAACCATGCAGAAAAGTGCCAATAACAAATTAAGAAGTAAAATTACTGAATGAAAACCATTCTGACGACGGCCCTTACAAGTTTCGATGTCACAAACTCAATTTGTAAGAGTATTAAAATAAGATGAAAACTCAATTATTTATGTATATTATCAAGAGCATAATTCATTTCTAAATATAAATATTTCATGCCATTAATCTCATCGACATACGTTTTTCATATAAATATCCACTTAACTTTTAGTGAAATACGTATATCACATTTGTTCAAGTTAATACCATTTAAAGCACTTTTTCTTTCTATGCTTTTCGAAAAGCTTTTATAATAGCTATTAATTCGTGGCTTCAAATTTACTGCTAAATTCTAGGGTTGGTGTGAATTTTGCCTTTTTCCTTAGTATGCGTTTATACTATGAAATCTGTAATAAATGTTCTTCTTTATTCGTTTTAACCCATTAAACATTTTTATTGAAAAAAGTTCAAAATAGAAAGCAAGATGAATGACGTCCAACCCCATCTAAAGTCAAAGAAATTACTGTAGTCTATATATGAGAAAAATATCAAGAAATTCTTGGATATAAACGCAACATTACCCCTTCGTCGATATGATGCTTCATGCATTGATTAATATCAGAGCCCTAACCTGAAAAACTAAACAATGTAAAGCATCTGCCGAACAAAAGTGAGTCATAATATACAAAATAACTCGCCCTGACATTTGCCTAAAATTGCTGTAGATTATTATATTACTTTGCCCAAAGTAAACCCTCTTAAGATACATTCAAATGAGGCTAGAATATCTTACGAAGTCGCTAAAAAATGTTTATTCTTTTTCCATGCAAACTGAATTTGGGAAGTTTTGCCTTTCTCATATCATAAAGTTATTTTCCTAGACGCCGAAAAGAAAAGAATCGTGTGTAATTTCCTGGTGCTTCTTGTATAGTACTGTTATAGTGAAGATCAGGCGAATTTATATGGTCGTATCAAAACTCTCCTTAATTTTTGATTGAATAATGCAGTTATTAGTTATTACATAATGCAAGTTGCTTTATTTTTACATTTTAAATAATTGATAAAAAAAATTTTCACTCGTGGAAGCACTTATTTGGAAATTCGTAACATTTTCAAATCTATAATGCTCTTCATATTATTTATCCTTATTAAACATGTAGTTATTAAGCATAGAACTTTTTAAAATAATTTCTACATGGTTAAAAAAATTCTAGGATATTCTTACAGGAAAAGTAATTATTTAGCCTGTATTTCAAGAATAAAATTATTAATATCAGCTGTAATCGCGTGTGTTTGCAAACGAAGTTTCAGTTTAATTTTTTGGATGTTTAAAAATCGTTTGAATTTTTAATAATTTAAACCAAAAGAAGATGCAATAATTTGATATATTATTTTATTTTTAAATGGTAGTTAACAATGATGACCAACAAACTGAACAGGATCTGTCATTTGTAGGACAGGTAAGTCTATTCAATAAATAATGAGTGTGAAATTATCTTGAACGCCAGTAAGACAATGCTAGCAAAATGGAGAAAGGTCAGGAAAATATTCTTTAATGATTATAATATCGAATGGAATGTGAATTTTACTTTCTCATCCTCTTGATCAGCAAAGAATTTGGCTTTCTCACATATCAAACTCGAGAAACTTGAATCTAGATGTTGTTTGAAATTCTTTCTATTTATAGCTTGCAGTGCAGCTAGACATTTCTTATACTTCCTGGTAGCTTAATATACAGGAAGTCCTAGAATTATCCGACACATTTGAAAAATTAATTTAAAAAATAAAAATGCTACAACTATTTTTTTTTATGAGAGAGCAAATAAAAAGATTTTTCAGATAGGTAACGCGGCGTTACGGCGATCTAAATTTGCCCGTACGCAATGGCTAGCGATCGGCAAAAGCCGATGCGCGTTTTCTGGTTTTCCTTTTTAGTTTTTTTGAATATCTCAGAAAATATTCAGTTTTAACACTACATGTGAATCAACAAATTAAAGAGCGTAAAATCCCCTACAAATACATGCTTTTATTTTTCTTCTAGCTATAATGTTTTCGCAGATATTGGCTCTCAAAAATGGGAGATTTTCAATAAATTACGACCATCTAGACCACCGTAACGGCGTGTTTCCTATCTGAAAATAGAACTATTTGAAATGCGCTCTCATTTAAAAAAACGTAGTTGCAACATTATTAGGTTTTCTTTTATTAATTTTTGAAATGTGAACCACAATGCTCAGACACCATATACACTATATGCCCAAAAGTATCCGGACACTTGCAGATTTTCATATTTTTTAGAATTTCCCCGGAATGGTTTAACTGACTGACTTTACACTTCGGACATGTAAAGAATAGATAATAACTCACATTTTACATTGAAGATTCGGTCCTGAGGGCAATTAGGGGATCGTCTACAAACTGATGAAGACAAAAAAGTATTTGGCCCACCCCGCTTCACAGAATACTGATAACAATATGAAATTTTCAGAAATAGTAATGTTTAATGTGTATAATATTTACAGGAATTTTTGTAAACTCAGCTCAAATATTTGGGAAGATATAAAGGTTTTCTTAAAAAATCTCAAATTTTGATAAAATTTTCTTGTAAAAATCAAATTTTCCCTACCTGTTTTTTTTGCTTATAACATGTACAATTTTCTGTTATAATATATAAACTTACAGAAAGCATGACAATATATTGTATACAATGTTGCAAAAATTTGGAAATGAATTGGAATATCATACAGGAATTATGAGCATTTTAGCAAAATGAAGACAGCACGCGAAAATAGTGCAATTTTCTTTCACAACTTTAAAAGCCAAGATATATAGGGACTTATATAAAAAAATCAATTCAATATTAGTATTCAGAAAGATATCGGCATTACAACGAGCGAAAAGCCTCGTCGAAGAGACGTAAAGATGAAAAGATGGTTGTACACAATGATTATTTTTTAACTTGTATCTTAAAAGATTATAGAAAGTGGTTAGAATCTGCAGCATATCCACTAACCACTTATCAATTACGTGCAACTTAAATTCAGCTAATTAGGCACTATAAATAACAAAAATTTTATTACTTAATTATATTATTTACATGATTATTAACAGTTTCATATTACAATCATTTAGGCCAAACGATATTTTCAAATATATTTATTTTTATGAAACGATTTTTTATCTAATTAATTTCCTTTCTTAAAATATTTTTAATAAT
The DNA here is from genome assembly GCA_013235015.1 of Araneus ventricosus. Classification (NCBI taxonomy): domain Eukaryota; kingdom Metazoa; phylum Arthropoda; class Arachnida; order Araneae; family Araneidae; genus Araneus; species Araneus ventricosus. The sequence goes on from BGPR01001531.1 coordinate 25,481, forward strand.
TCTACAAATATATGTTTTCGTTGCTGCAATATTAGATGTTTCATGGGTATGCACAAATTCTAACCAATATACAATTCAATATAACTATTTAAAGATACAAGTTAAAACAATATCAATTTTGTACAACCTCATCTTTAACCCCTCTTCGACAGGAGCTAAAATCTGCTCGTTACGTATATCTTCTAACTTTAAGTGATATTAACTGAATTTCATATAAATTGCCTATATCTGGTTTAAGTTGTGAAGAAAATTGCACAATGTTTCCGCAATGCAGTAAACAGCTATTTACTAAAAATGCTCATAATTCTAGTATATCTAACAATTTTTCCTAATTATTACAACATGCGTCTCTAACATATTGTCATCTTTTCTGTAAGTTTGGTATATTATAACAGAAAATTGTGCATGTTATAAGCAAAAAACAGGTGGGAAAATTTGAGATTTTTTAAGAAAACCTTTATATCTTCCCAAATATTTAAGCTGAGTTTACAAAAATTCCTGTAAATATTATGCACATTAAACAGTACTATTTCTGAAAATTTCATATTGTTATCAGTATTCTGTGAAGCGGGGTGGGCCAAACACTTTTTTGTCTTCATCAGTTTGTAGACGGTCCCCTAATTGCCCTCAGGACCGAATCTTCAATGTAAAATGTGAGTTATTGTCTATTCTTTACATATCCGAAGTTTAAAGTCAGTCAGTTAAACCATTCTGGAGAAATTCTAAAAAATGTGAAAATCTGCAAGTGTCCGGATACTTTTGGGCATATAGTGTATTTCTTGTATATGTTACCGGCAATGTGTGAAATGCCGGCATTCTATAGAATACCTAGGCATTCTATAGAATGCCGGGCGTTTTTAGGCAAAGTATGAAATATGAGATTTATTATATACTTTTCCTAGGCATTGTATATAATACCTTGGCATTCTATAGAATGACAAATGCTATTTAGGCAAAGTATGAAAAAAGTTCATAATAAGGCTATTATTTAAAAGGCGTGCATTCCTCAAAGATACAAATGTTATTTAGAAAAAATAATGAAAGAGTACCATTAAAAAATCGTTTATTCAAAATTCGTAAAGCAAAATGAAAGTTTTCATATCAAAGTTTGTGCCTTTCTTATTAAAGAAAAAATAAATTGTAAATCTACTTATTACATGAAGGAAGCAAATAATTTAATTTGGAATTGCACTTAACTTTATTTCTTATATAATCAAATCGGCGATTTATTTCATACTTTGCCGGCTTGTCACTTGGCATTCTATAGAATGCCTAGGAAATGTGTGAAATATAAACATTTTCATACATTGCCGGCTAGTTTTAGGCATTATATACAATGCCTAGGCATTCTATAGAATGCCGGATTTCAAACTTTGCCAGTAACATATACGTTGCACCTTCTTTGATGTGCTTGTTGGTTATCTACTTTAAGTGGAATATGCCTAGGAAAATGTCTCCATGGTTTTGCTTGAAGACGTAGCGGAATATCTTTTTTGCTTATATTTCTAATCTTACATAGTTCAAATACGAAAATCAGTTGACGCGCATAGCACACCATTCCCAATTTAAAATTAAATAACATTGGATTTCAATTGCTCGTTCTTCCATCACAATGGGTTAAGCAGTAAACAGAGCAGATTTTAAAATCTGTCATTACTCGTCCGGTGAGCTTAGAAGAATAAGCGACACTTTTTGCTCAAATGAGGAAGTTGGAAGGAAAGGGAAATAATAATCAAGTTACCATAAAACTGTGGCATCATAGCGGGATCTGGCAATATCATGAATTGTGATTTCATGCAGATAGGATCCGCCCTCTTTGTGATGTGACCAATCGACCAATAGCGACGAACCTGTTGCAGTATATAAGGACTGATTGCTACTGTTCATTGTCTGCTCTTCCTTGTTTGTATAATTTGATAGCTAGCTGTATAATGATTTTATGATTTAGTATTTTAATTCAATTTCTGTTTCATTAAATTTGTTATTTTGTTAACGAATAGTCTTGTTTTGACTTTGTCACCAGTTACGCACAATGGAATACTTCCGATTTATGTGGAATACAGGTATGATAGATCGAGAAGCCGAGTAGGGTAGAATCGTAGAAGTTAACATGTAGCACTTGCGTGTCAAGAGTTCTATGTACCGACTACCTCAACATCTACATAAATAAATCTCGCCTCTGTCAATGCTGTGAAGTTAACTTGACCTAGACGTAGGCCTAGAAGTTACAAAACTTTCACACCAGTATTGCTCTCTTTCATGGCATTATTGTTAAATAAGATGTTCTCAGTCGCTTCCTACTGTCTGGACCTTACACTATGCGATTTCGCAGTGCTTTATGAACTCGAGAAAGAGAGGGCAACGAGACGATGGTTCAGAAATAGTTGTCATGAGCTAATTATAAATTGTAACCATTGACTTCAATCGAAAAATACTGAATACTTCCGAATTTTTCTAACATGCTTAGGTTATGGGTCTTTCGAGGCAGCAAGTTATATTTTCACCATTGAAACGAGTACAAAAAGTAGTTTTAAAAACAATTTGATAGACATTCTGTAAAATTTAGCAAAATGTTTATTTCGGATCCGAGGTTAGTAGTGCCCCTAAGTATTTTTTCCAATTATATGCCATGAAGTCAAATAATTGAATTCGAACCCGATCGCGGCACGTTTAGTCATTCGCTTTTGACAATACTTAGAATTCAAATAGAGCTGGTATATACAGCATACTCTCCATTAACCGTGCTCGGATTATCCGTGCTCACAAAAACAATTTAAAGGGAAACATTTTCACGCTTATCACGCATGTAAAATCGATGTTGATGTTCTATCGAGAGATTCATTCCGTGAAACTAGGGAGTTGTGAAGGCGGAAGCTAAAGAATATTTTTTTTCTTCCTCCACGTGCAATCTCTACCGGTTGAATCCCTAATTTTCCGAGAAATGAATCATCCACTTCCTGCTAACTCATTCTCGTACGAACACGCTTCTTCCCTACACGGCATTTTTTAACTTCTTCGTCTTCTTTCACTTTCGCTCGTGTTCCTTTAGTTTTTGGGTCTTGTTTGTCGTCAGTTAGTAGCGTGAAATTTTTTACTGGTAAAAATGAGTGGTGTGAAACGAAAACGAAACGTTTTAAATGTTAAACAAAAATTAGAAATCCTTCAAAAACTTGATAATGGAGAATCAGCTAGTACTGATGCAGAAGATGTACTAAATGAGAGAAATACAATTTCTCATTCTGCTGCTCTAAAATCTGTGAAACTTTGTTAGATCATATGGGACAAAGAGGATTTGATTACGGTGACATTACTGCGGTTTGTAAAATACGTGTCGAAATAAGACAAGAGATGAACAAACAGCAGAAGTAAAGACGCATTACAGATTTTTTGAAGCAGTAAATGCTAAAAGGAAAATTCCTAGTTTGATGTTAGACAGCGTACAAATGTAAGTAATTTGTATATTTTTGTACGGGTGTTGATTTTTTCTTTACTAAAAAGGATTTTTCGGATTATCCGTGTTTTTCTAATGTCCTTGCGATCCCTCTCGGTGATTAACCCGGATAATCGGGAGTGCACTGTATACTCAACAGCAATGACGGCTTGCTGGGCATGAGATGAGAGGAGAGGACATGAGATGAGAATGCGAGAACAAAATACGACATCGGGTTATGAGGACTGGCGATGTACTTTGTATTTTGTAAATATTTTTAATCTTATTTCATTTTATTTTTTGCCTACTACATTGAAGAATATTATGATTTCGTTAATAATAAAACATTTTAAGAAAAACTGATCTCGTAATTGTGCAATGTCGACGATAGTTTCACTGTCAACTTTGCTACAAGGGTGAAACACACTCTTGGGGATAACACAATCTCGTATATTCAGTTGATTCCGGTAACTTCATCAATACTGATATAAAAGTCTTTCTGTGGGTGTATGGTGTAAACAGCCCAACACGCAGGATAATGAAGAATGAAGGTTTATTTACAAGTATGCAGGAAAACACATAGCACAGGTACTGGAAGACAGTTTACCAATGTAAACAGACAACAATTCACAGGTAATAACAGTTCAGCACTTTGATATTTAGGAACACAAACAGTCAGCAAATAACTGAAAACGACAATAACTGCACTTTCAATTGCGCTCAGCTCACCAGCTTCTTAGCTCGCACTGCGGACGAAGCTCTGAAGTCGTTCCCAATGGATCAACACTCCCTCCGTCATCCAAGCACTCTCCTTATATAGTCTCCCGCGGCAGGCCTTGACGCCACATGGAATCTTCTAGTACATTCAAGCGTATCTTCTCTCCTAATGGAAATATCGAGAAGATTCCAGCACCTCTGAGATCCCATATTTCGTTGCCAAAGTCGCCAAATTTGTCGCCAAGGTCGGGGAACCAGACGTGGCTGCTGCTAGTCATCCCATACTTATCCCTGTAAAACTCTCTTCCCAACTATAAGACTCACATTGCTGGGAAGCGACTTTCCATGTTTGTAACAATACGAATTCATTTATAAGAACAAATATGAACTTTTTCAGGTTAGAAAATTACTGAACAGTGATGCACTCAAGATTTGTATATATACATGCACATTCACTGCGTTTGCATGCTCGTGTTTGTCTTATAATGGCAAATTTAGAAAGAGATTTAATGCTATAAACACGTTTAACTACCAAAATAAATCTTATATGAAACATTGAGGAAGGAGAAAATTGGAAATATTTCTCTGTAATTTAAGACAAAGGAATATTTGAAATTTAAATCAATTTTGTATAAATATTTAACTTAGTTAGAGACTTAATAACGTCTTTTACTAAATTACTTTTGGATGCATATAAGAGTCATCAGAGATTCGTACAGAAATTTATTTATGTGCCTCTTTGTGTAGCACATTAATATTTTCACAGAAATCATTACGACACTTTGAATTTGAAAAACCGCTTTTAGCTATACAATTAAAATGCTATACGTACACCGAGACGAAAATAAGTATTATATAAATTACAGTTTAGATGACATGAACATGAAAAGTTATGCATTTGAAGTTTTGTCCTTCAATTGTTTCTCTTGAAATGAAAATGCCATCCAAATGTCATGTTGGTATAGCGGCCGCGCCCCCTATACCAACATGAAAGGTCGCGCGTATTTCCTTGATTATTATAATAAGTATATAATTGGATAGGGATTAATAAGCACATTATTTTAAAAGGAATAGAAACAACGCAAAAATAAAATTCAGAAACAATATAAAATGACCAAAAAATTAACTGAATGACGTGAAAATAAAATACATGTAATTACAATATTTCGACTGAAATATTTACATTTATAATATTAAACTTTATAGACAATATGTAAGTAAAGCAACAATTGAAATTTAGATATAAAAAAAAAGCAAGAAGCCAGTCTCATAGTCATGTCATTGCAATGGTCGCGCGTATCTCTGAAATACAAATAGAAGATTCGCAGAGTCCTGTAATGCTTCGAATTCCAATCGATGATTAAGAGTTCATCGAAAGTAGCTGAAAGAATGACAAAGATCATAGTTTCGCAGCAACTTTATGTAAAAGATATAAAACAAAATTCTTTTTACATTTATAGTATAAAACTTTAAGATGTAAGTAAAGAAACAATTGAAATTTAGATATAAAAAAGCAAGAAGCCAGTTTCCTAGTCATGTCATTGCAACGGTCGCGCGTATCTCTGAAATAGAAATAGCACGTTCGCAGAGTCCTATAATGCCTCGAATTCCAAACGATGATTAAGAGTTCATC
>BGPR01001531.1:39682-89754 GCA_013235015.1 Araneus ventricosus
CAATGTTCTCATTATTAGATACAAATATTCCATTACTTTAATGCCAATGTTCTCATTATTAGATACAAATATTCCATTACTTTAATGTCAATTCCAAATATATCAGATTGAAATATTTTCCATATGAATATCATAAAATGGATATTTTGGACTTTGTTGCCCTACAAAAGCCAAACTTAGACTTCCCCTGATGGTTCAGGATATGTCTTTCTAAGTCTTGGGATGAATTTTGCTAAAGTCTAGCTCTGCATTTTAAAGGTTGAAATTAATAAAGAATTGTCGACTGAATTTGGCAGTCCAAATTTGGAGTTGCTATTCTCGATAGGTCGCTGTGTCATGGAGGCTCTGGGCCTGAGACGCCTGGATATCAAAATAATGTACTTTTAATCAATTTTGACTTTTTACCTAATCTTAAAATGTTTTGCGGGGCTTGTGTTCAAAATTTTTTGGACGCTTTCAAAATTATGAGTCCTAAAAATTGCTTTACGGTCAAAAACACTCCTTTTAAAGACGGTTAATGATTGGAGCTTGGGCGTGATTAGTTCCTGTGTTTCAGTGGTGAAGATCGGTTGCATCTGTAGGAGGCAGCTCCACTCTATTCGCCTGGTTACTTGCTGGAGCAGATATTCCTCGGACGAATATCAGTTATATCCGTATGCTTAGGTAGGACGGATATCCTCATTTCTGATACTGATACTTTAATGCCACGGTCATCTTTCAAGTGTTTTTGAGAAACAAAAGTAAAGTGAACAAGCAGGAGTGTTTTCTTGTCGACTTTCTCCTATCCTAAATCAATATGGATTATTTAGTACGTTGTAATACAGTCATGAAAACTAAGTAAGTATTTCCAACAACTTACTTTCTACCAGTTGGGTCCCAAATTCTATGTAAATATACAATATTGGTGACCCCACACCAAAATTTAATTAATCTGTGCCATTCTGGTTTTCGTTCATAGCGTTCATATACACACGAATAAACAGACCGACAGATAATTAACACATCCATTGTCAGATACAGATCTACAATACTGATGATAAAACCATATGCTAAATTCAATCCATCCAACGTTTTGAGTATTTTAGTTATTCTGTTCATAAGTAAAATGCCGGTCAGATAGACAAACTTCCAGAAAATGAAATTCATCTAAAATTAGACAGAAATTTACAGTATTGATATGAAGATTGCATGCCGCTTTTTATTCTTTTAACTCTTACAGTTTCTGATTTATGGCGATCAAAGACAAATACAAGTAATATAAAAAAAATTAAAGACAATTCCTACTTAGGTCAGCGATCTACACGCTTCGTCACTGACAAAAATACATGAAAAAACGACGCCTTCGTGAACATACCAGAAAACAAAGAATATTAGGACTAGAAGCTGGCAAACCTAGCTCCATCTATTGAGAAAAATTCGAACCAAACGACTCAAGGCAACATAGGCTTTCTCCCATATAAAACTACAATTAATTAATTAAATTTAATTAATGAATTAATATTTGAAAAAACTGCATTAACATCAAGTGCCATCCACTACAAGTTTTAAAAAATGTATTTGAACTTCAGTGGATGAATAAAAAGTATTTTATTAACGATTGAAAATGTGAACAAGATATATAAATAAATATATATATGGAGAGTCTGAACTAATAGTAGGATTTGAATAATTCCAAAAATGTGTTTTCAATTTAAGGGAGGTCTAAAATGTGGAGAGTTATCAAATTTTTAGGTCAAATTTTTCGAATTTGACAATTACTGTCTGTGTGAGTGTGTCATTGCTTCTTTTTTCTGTATACGTCCAATCAAAAGATGTTTAAGCTCCCCCACCGGGGGGGGAGTAAAAGAAAGCTAGTGAGCAAGAAACTTATCTCTCGATTTTTGTTATCAATCAGCATTTTTAGGCCAGATGATGCTCCAGGACATTTTTTAGTTCACGCAAAAGTGTCTTTTATTTTATAAGGCATTTTTTATCATCCGAATAAAATAATGCATTTTTTTCTTTATATCTGATAAATGACCTTCTATTTCCCACGATAACGGATTTTCCCTCTTTTTTCCCCCAAAAGATGTCCATGAAAGTAAGTGGTACTTCCACTCCGGCTTGGGATTACTTTTATTCCCTTTGATACAGAAACTTTTTTCCCTTCAAATTACGCTAAGTTACTCCCCGTCGTAGCATCTTCCCTAGAAGCAATAAAATATTTAGGATTTTGTGTTGAGAACTAAGAAGAAAGAGTAGTTATTGAGTTAAGAAAATAAAGTATATCTGTTTTTCTACTATCTTGCAGTATGCAATTCGATGAAGATCGCAAAAAATGTTATGTCGGTTTTCATGTCTTGATACAGCCATTATAGGTCTACGGTTTTTCTTCTAAATCCTTTTTAGTGTAATGATGTCATTAACTATAAAATGTGCTATTTTCAGGTGATATCCTATCCGAAGACCGTCCATTTCCGAATTGCTGGTGCTAATTTTATTGCCTTAAATGCTTGTCAACTATATCGATTAGTCCATCAATCTTATTGGATAATGGTTCTCAATCGAAATTCCGATTCGTAGGTAATAAAAACAGTAAATGATTTCATTGCATTTGTCGTAAATTCATAGAGAGGTTTGACAGAAAATATTCCCTTCAATCCAATCTCTTAATGTTTTGTTGGTTTCAGAATGATGCATGAAACAATGCATGCTGACAAAAAAAGACTTATTTCATCGAGGAGAAATTGGAACTGGCAATTAATTGTTATGAAAGGATCCTATGTTTTCTGAAAGTTATTGTTCATGGAATATGAAAAGTAACAAGTATAGAAAATGTGACATACGTGAGATTTTTCCTTTGAAATGAAAATGAAATTTTCAATTTTATATCGACTATGGACATTTAACTCTTTCCTGGTCTGTGACATACATATCCGCTTTCATCTAAGGATGGAGAGTGTTTGATTGCGCGTAGATGACAATATAATCTAGAAAAAAATCAATATTTTTTATAAATTAATTAATTAAGATAATTAATCATCTGCAATAAATGAAAAATTTTAAATATGCAATATTTCTAAGTTGGTTTTCATTTTATTTTACTAACAAATAATAATTAGAGCAGGAAAGGATTAAAATCCCTTCGGACTAAGTATTTTGAATCCTTACAAAAATCTATAAAAAGTAATGCATTCATCTTTTCAGCTTCCACCAAAATATCTCAATTGCAAATCGCACATCAAAACAACTGTACATTTGAATATATTTATTGAACTTCAGAAAGCGATTTTTTAAAACAAGGATTTTCATTATTTTGGTTTAGAAATGAAGTTATTTCATTTGCTGCACCGCTTAAATTGATAAAATTGGAAAAACTGGTAATTTTGCTGCATAAATAGTTTGACGTATTTAAAAAAAATTCTACATTTTTCTGTAATTTTGTAAGTGCTTTAGAAAAGTAAAGAACTCTGATTTCTGGTACATTATTCTCAATGAAAAGGGGGAAAATAACTTTTGAATTATCTAACTTTATTCGCATAGTTTGGAAGCAAGAGAACAAAATAGGCTTGAAGAACTGAAGTAGAATTTAGTAGGTTAGAAAGTTAGCGCGGAAAATAACATGGATGTGCCATTCAATAAAATTGAACAAAAGTCATTGATAAGCTATCCTTTGGAATCCACCTTCAGATTTTGAACTATGTTAATAAAACCTCAATAATTTCAAAAGATTGTTTAAATTTAACTTTGAGGGAACTACGCTTTACAGACGCTCATCATAAAGAAAGATAGTAAAATAAAAGTAGGAGAAAATAAATACAGTACAACTCCGGTTAACCGAAGTACAGAGGAGAGGGGGAGAGAGATAAGATAACCATTTCAGATAACGATTTTTTTCGTTTATACCATGAACATCCATTATTATTTTGTATCCAACTTTGATTATGAATTGATTTGAGTGTAAAAAGAATTCAAAACTCTCTTTGTAGACTACATTTATGTTCTTTATTAAAGTTAATCCTCCGACAGGCGCAATATTCGCACCGGCGAGTTCGGATGACAGACACAGGTAAACAATATCGTGATTAATATTGTTAATTCCCATTAATTTAAATTTTAGCTTTCCTAAATTATTCACTGATCTTCTTGGGGAAGGTTAAAACAACAACGTGGGGGGGATATAGTCGCAGAAAAATTTCGCATTCGCATTCCTTGCAATACATTACTTCGTCCCCCCCAAGTCCTATTATGCTGCCTCATCGTGGCGGGGGTGGTGACCCTGGGTGGAGTGGGAGATGTACGTCTGGAGTTTTTCTCCTGGCAGGGTCACCCAAGGCGTGAAGGCCATTCCATTATACCCTGTTAAAGCATAAAGGCAATGGACAAAGTCAGACTTCTTCCCTCGGGCGTCCAAGGTCTAGCGCCAACAGAAGCTGCACTCTCCTCCTTTACCATGAATTGCTCGCCTACAGTTTTTTGTGGGCGAACGGACTCTTTGACTTGTTCTAGCTGAGGACTAGAACAAGTGGAATAAGAAAAAACAACACAACATTACGTGCTTTTTGGATATGCGATTTCAGAGGTATTTTAAATTACCCGGTTCAAAGTTCGGTTAACCGGGAATTTATTGAATATCATAATCAACTTGATTTTGAAACAGACTATTTTAATAAGCTAAGGTTCTTGCAAATAAAGCCATGCTTGTTTTAATTTCTTCTTTACACATTTATTGTTTGGTTTTTCTTTTGGCACTGATTTTCTAACTTTGCGTCTATCATTTATTTTGTTAGTCATTGTGGAAAAGGATTTCTCCTTTTTATCATTTAAATTATATAAACCGACGATAAAATAGATGAGAATTGTATTGATAAAAGCAAACAAATAGTTTGAATGCTTATTATAAATTTGGGAAATAGTATAACAAATATTTGTTGAGATTAGGATGTCTTATTGTTTTTATATCCTGACAAAATATTTATCTATTAGGAGTTTTTTTAAAAAATATTTAAATTCCATGTTGTTCATGTCGCTGTCTTTCCAATTTTTCATAAAAGCAGCATACTCTTTAATTTCATTTAATGTAAGATACATGATAGCACTTGTAAAAATCGTTTGATAGTTATATACGGCTAAAAATTCTGACACTACTATGGCAGTCTAAAACGTCTCCTTTAACACGACTGCAAAAATATTCAAATTTTTTTCTCTACCTTCCATTTTGAAATTCTAGTCACGGATCAGAAATCCTGCCGTATCCTAATAACTTTCACTTTATTTGTCATTGTCTATGCAAGTATAACGCTTGTCGAGTTTCAAAAGAAAGCACAGCCTTCTAGACAATTCTCGACTGAAAACTAACTCCGAAATTTCTATTGACTTAACTACTTAATAGCTAATGCAAACAACTAATTCCATTTCAGTTTGAATAACATGTTGGTAGAAATTCCGTAAGTCAAATTAAGATCATTCAAACACAAAACGACACTAAAATACAAACCAAATGTCTCTTTACCGATCACCATAAACTCAGAGAAGAGGACGGCATTATTTAATTAATTGTGGCATTATACTGTTTGCTTTCGAATGAGAGTCTCCGATTCCGCAGATCTGAACGGCAACCCATTACGTTAGAAGTAATTAATTAAAATAAGGGCACCAATCCCCTCACCTTGTTGCACGATATTCGGCTTCGAACTTTAGTGTTAATATTTTGAAAGTAGGAATTTGCTCATCCTTTTCATTACTGAAAATTTTGCGGATGAAAAATGAAAATAGTTCATTCTAACTTCATAACAAAAGCTATTATGATAATCTCTTGTTCAATAGTGAAGTAGGGAAAAGTGGGGTACGGATAGCTTGTCAGAATGTATATTTGTTCGATGTTGAAGTAGGGAGAAAGATTTTGGATAACGTTCGATGGGTGAGAGAAATGTAGTGAAAATTAAGAACGGATAACTTGTTCTGATGGTGAAGTAGGGAAGAGTGGGGCACGGATAGCTTGTCCAATGGTAAAATATAAGGAAGAATTAAGGGTACGGGTTAACTTGTCAATAGTGAAGTAGGGAAAAGTGGGGTACGGATGGCAGCTTGTCCAATATGAGTTGAAGTAGCGGTGCAATGTAACTTGTTCAGTAGTGGTACAGATAGCTAAGGTTTAAAGGCCTGTTTTAGCTAAACTATTCGACATAGAGCTTGTCAAATTTTATTAAAATATTCATTGTTTATCGGAGTACAATATATCTTTCCAGAAAAGTCACAGTTTCATTACTTTATTTAACAACGATCTTTTTATTAAAAAGTCAAAGTACCCGGGTTTACCTCACTACACATGTTAACGTTATAGAAAATTAGGAAACTCGATTTTAAGTGCAAAAGCTACAGTCATTTTTATTTTATAGGACAATTTAAGAATGTTAGTTGCGAAATTCGCATGCAAATCAGTTGTCTTCCTCCTCCGCGCCACTGCAGCTTTCGTGGGCACAGCTAAGACAGTTTCTACGTTCGATGAACCCTTTTTCTTTATATACATTAAAAAATTCATTAAAATATAAACAATCAACATCTTATGTGTTTTTATCGTCTTCATCGGAGAAATCATGAAAACTGGCTGTCCAGGTCTGAAGCCACTTGCTGTACCCGGTTTCACCCCGAGTGCAGAGGTTATAAGAAATGATATAGAACCGCTCAATTATTAGAGTAAATCTTTATTGTGTGATAGGGTATGAATCCTTAGTAAACTACTTATAATAAGCTGGACTAAATATAGTTTTTATAATTGTAATGATTTTTAAGTAAGGACAGTTTAAAATCAAACGAACATTAGAGAGTCTTAAAACAAATAAACCTTCACAGCTGCAGTGCATTCAACAGCTACAACATGCCACTATGACTGTTCTTTTTTCTTCACTTGTTGAGTTTAATTCAGTATCTGTCAGTTAGATAGAAAAAGTAATTGCACCAGAATCAAGGGTACCTGGTTTTGCACCACTCTCCACCACTTTTGAAAGGCAGCATCAGCATTTTAAATGATGGTAGTGTTTATTGTAATTTAAGATATGAAAAGCACTAAGATAACCGTAATTTAAGATATTATATTTTTTCGGCTAGAGATATTAATTTTTCTTAATACGGGATGAATATTTAAAATATATAAAGTGCTGCTTGTCAGGCTGACACATGACGAGTGTTCCAAAAACTAGGATAAGAACCAAGATTTTAATATATACTTGCTGGAGTGTTTCACATTTATATACCAGTGAATAAGCTACAACCATATAAATGATCAGTTTGCTTTTGTTTTATTAACACTTTTGAAGCGGGAAGTGTAAAAATACGTTTTCCTTAAACTACCCAACATCAAAATTCTACTTCAAGAACTTGACTTACGTACCACTTTAGATAAATTGGACACGTTAATAGATGCCTGCACAATACGTTCACTTTTTCTTTTATTGTTGATACATTGTCCAGAGCGAGCACAGCTTCGTTTCTTTTTAAAGCTTGCATCTAATTCGTATCCCACACAGCCCCTTTTAAAGCAAGAGAAGGGCTTTTTTGCGATGGATCTTATTAATTTTGAGCCTTGAGAAAATGAAGAGAATGACACCTGAAACAGAACCCCCCTCTTCAAACATTCGCACCAAACCAGCGGGATGACGTTTGACACAAGACATCAGATTTAACTTCCACCAGGTCCTCATACACTAATGGTCTTCAGTGGAAACGGTTTCAGACCTGGCCCCGAAGCCGAACCATTAGACCACCACAGGCTCTGTAACCAATCAGAACAGCGGTCTCAAACGTTCGCGCTTGCCTTTACTTATCAGTCTCTGAAGTTCACTGTCGAGAAAAGGCAGGCAGTGCCAGCTTGTGGTAGGGTGGATAATTATATCCGGTACTCTTTCGTATAGCCGGGTGCAAATGTCGCCAATTGTGAACCTAACGCGAGCCAAGTCGCCAAGAAAACGATTTTCCGTTAGCCGGGCGCAAATGTCGCCAATTGTGAACCAAACGGGGGCCAAGTCGCCAAGCGAAGCGACTTTCCGTTAGACGGGCGCAAATGTCCCCAACTGTGAACCAAACGCGGGCCAAGTCGCCAAGAGAATGTTTGTAAGAAATTTGGCGAATTATACATTGTTTGGTGATTTTTCGCTTGCGCCCGGCTAACGGAAAAGTACCTTATATTTCTGAAGAAGATATTACACGAGGCCAATACATGCTGGCCAATAGCATGCAGTTGTCAAGTCGGAACAAGAGCATTGTCTTCTCCGCTGTTTCTGCGCATGCGTTATCTCTCCTGCGCATACCTGATTTTCTTCCAGCGCATGCGTCAATTTATTGTACCGTATGTATTGGCTTCGTGTAGACCCACCTTAACGGAAGTAGTTTAAAAACTATTTCTGGGTTCTTTCATAAGACCAATCGTGATTTTGGAAGGTTTGCTTCATTTTTTGTGAAAACAATTCAATATTACTCTGTATTAACTTGCGGTATTGTTAAGGTAAATATTCCATCAGAATGGCGATTTGCAGTGAAATTAATATGGTTGTAACGATTGGCAGTTTGGTGTTGTCTCTCCTGGAATGTCGTAGGAACGGATAACTGATGAAAGGACCACTTGAGGCGAAATTGGTGGTCGTCACAGATTCCCGGACTTTTTGCACACTAATAAAAGTTTGATTTTCAAAACTATTTTTAATGAATTTATTATGAAAATTGATTTAAAAGTTTTCGAAGCTCTATATTGAATTGCTTTCTTTCGATGCTTTAACATTCAAATCATATAAAAAATATAACTGCTACGCTGATAATTAGTAAACACTATTACCTCTAAGAAACGTATTATGCGGCAAAACGATGTATAAGAAAAAACCCGCCAAATACTAAATAAGTCAAAAATTACATCCTGAAACATGTATTTTTTACCGAGAATCTAATGTTTCTGTTCAATAAAAACACACCTCGTTTTCGATAACACAGCAATATTTTGTCGATGAACCCACGGTTATGGGCTTGCTGTATCCGGATACATATTCCGCAGCTCTATTCTCTCAACGAATATTTCGATAATATTCGAATATATATTCAATTAGCATCGTTCTAACACCTAAAAGTTCGAGTGACTATAAAACTTGAACTTTCGTGTTATTAATCATTTCCAATTAAAACGCTCATTGATTTTTACCGGTTGATGATTGCTAATTGAAGAGCAGTACGAGAATGATTAGGCGGTAAAAAATCTGCCGTTTATTCACAAAAGCTAAATATTTGTAACTGTATTTTCTCGAATGGAATTTGTCGCATAATATTTTAACTTCGTTAGCAAAACGTATACAAAAACTCTTAGTGAAAATGTGAAAAAGTAATAAGCGTAAAAATGTCTTAAATAAATTTTTATTTTAATTCAAAAGAAATTAAACACATAATTCAAATGTTAAATTTATTATAAAATTCACCATATGTATTGTTTTCGCTATTGTTTGTACATATGTTGCAATAGTGAACTGAGTGAATTCTTGCAGAACCAATTTATATCGCAGAAAGACGGAACCATATCCAGTCTTCACTAACTGAACTTCTTGAAATGAGAAATTAATATAAATAAAAGTTATTGTGAGTATGTGTGTATTTTCCACATCTCCTCCTAAACCACTGCATCAATTTCATCCAAACTTTGTATAATTATTATTTAAGACAAGGGGGAAATACCTGTCAACTTTTCAAAGCGCAAAAGTTAACTAAACAGACAGTTAATTAGAAATTAACCAAAACCGTTTTTCCGCTGTAAGTTCGGAGCACATTCCCCCCCCCCCCAAAATTATTTTTATACTGTCTTAAAGTTCAAAATTTTACCTTTACAACGATACCAAATTTGTATCTCCCACATTTTTCCTTCAATTTTTATTAATTTTTCAAAATTTAACAAATAGTTTATTACACACAGACGATTTCAAAATAAAGCAAATGTAATCATATTCAGTTGTTAGGCAACGGTTTAATTACTTTACAATTATTTTCTGATGTTTCTCTTTTTTTCAAATATCGTTTGGTAATGTTTTAATTGATTTTAAAAGATCTCTAAAGCTTATTTAATTACATTAAAAGATCGCTGCAGTTAATATTGTCTGTCATCTTTACCTGCGTTTTCAACCAAATAATAAATATGTAATATTTTAATTGAAAATATATAACTTTGAGTATTACGAGATTCGAAGTTGTGTTTTAATGATGCCTAAAAAAAACATTTATAATCGCTCAAATTCCAACAATGGCAAAGATAGTAAGACTTTTGAGAGCAAATGAAAAAGATGTTTGACAACAAAGAACTCTCTAGAATTGCCGGTTACAGGCAAGCATTGGATTAATGCATGTCATTGTAGGCTTAATCTTTGTAATTGGGAGGCTGTGGTTTTGAATGTTTATTGTTCATATTTTATGCAGAGTCCGCACATGAGGTCTTCAAAAAAAAGATAAAGGTCACTGTCAACTTTTCAAAGTTCAAAAGTTAATTAAAAGTTTAGCAAGATTTTGGCGTTTCTCCGCGAAATCTTCCGAAAATGTTATCTAACAAAAACTAATTTTACACCACATTTTTTAAAAAAATTAGCATTTAAATGACACTAATTTCATTTCCATGGAATTTTTTCTCTAATTTTAATAAATGTTTCAAAATTAATTTTCTACGCAATTTGTAACATTATTTTTTTAAGTGTTGATGAACAAAAATGCACATACGAATAAGTATTGCCAAAGAACCTTAAGAAATTCTGGAAAACACTAAAAGAAAAGTTTAAAAGCAAATAATTCACATATCAAGAACAACTTTTGATTCATTTTCATGTTTTCTATTAATCAAAAAGTAATTAATTGTCCCGAAAAGTGCATTAAAATCTTTCTTATACTTCAGTATTTGTGAAAACAAATTGAAGTACTTATATAACAAATATTACGGAGAAAATTATTTTTCGGCATTTTTAAAAATCGTTTGCTTCAATTGATGTTCTCATTTTAATTTAAAAACGTTTCACACGATGAAAGGATTCTGTGTTTTATAATATTTGTACAAAAGTATTTTAATTCTGAGCAACGCCGGGTATATCAGCTGGTATTTATATAAAAACGCAATAGTGGAGCATAGGTACTCCACATAATGAACCAAATAGCGAATTTCGATTTTTTGACAAGCGTAAAAAGTAAGGTTCCACGACAAGGAACTTGAATGCACACAGACGAGATTTACAATTTAAAAATTCCATTCTGATTTTTTTTCTTTTTCATTTATTATGCACATAAAATCAAAAATCTTACAAAACTTCTTTCAGAATGATTATATTGTTTAACAGGATGTTAACAAAAATTCTAGAATAAAACTGAAATATATTTCTAAATTTGTGGAATGCTATTCCGATTTTAATGTCTAATAGAATTAATGACAGAGTTTATAAATATTCACTTGAGTGTGACTTATTCTTATCTAAAGATAAGAAAATCCATAAACCGAGATAGCGATATTTATCTTCATTTTTTATACAAATAACTCAGTCTCCAATTTGAAAATACTACTATAAATTGCCCATTTTAAGTAGCTTTCTAATAACATTGGTGATTATAAAATTCCAACATTACCTTCAAACCCTTCAAAGATTTTCCTTTAACCCATATTGTACCAAGCATTGAAAAAATTAATATTTTTAAAAAAATATCTAAAAAATGTGTTTATGTAAGCCTATGTATACACATAAAATCAAAAATCTTACCAAACTTTTATGAGTGTCATCGACACAGGCTGTCCTAAAAATAGGACAATAGTACAATCTACTGCTATTAGTCCTTACATAGGTGGAAGAGGAGGAAGCGTTTTAAGCATAGTCGAACGTTACATTTTTTTACAAGTAGTTGTTGATTTTGCTGCACAGGGTTTTAGCTGGTTTCTTCTTTGTCGATTTTCTAGGTTTTTTACAATAACATGTCCTTTTTTTTAACTTTAGAAAATCTTCATTGACACGTTGAACACCCAGTTTTCTGCAAGATGGTTTCTTTGGAATAGGAAGTCCTAAATAGGAAACTGTCTATGTACGTGAAAATGAAGCGGGCTCAGACTATCATCACTAAAAGCTGATTGAGCCTTTATTAGTCAACAAACGATGTTTCAAAAGCAATAAAAACTCACAAAATACTCCGAATTGTTGAAGAGCTTTGTTTAGCAGATCATAAAGGGGCCTTACACTGAAATATCTAGCACTCAAGTCAAGCTGTAAGTTATCGTTAAAATGAAGATACTTCTTTATTTCGTAATATCTCTTCACTGACATCGCTTTATTTAAAATTAAAGTTCTAATGTCGGGAGCATTTTTCCAGTACATCTTCTCTTGAAGTTAAATATGATAACCAATGTAAAAGAGAATTCCTAAAAATTGCTTCATTTAACCTTGCTTATTTCAGGAACGTGATTATTCTTTTGCCTCGAATATTTAATTGATTCTTCAACCGTGAGTTCAATCAACTTCAAACATATCAACTCAAATAGTTCAATAAGATATTCACCAGAAAATATGTAATTCATCGCCTATGCCGTCTAAATCATTGCCATCTAAAGTCCACAAAACATTCTAGGCTTCCTGAGCAGTTAAAAATTTACGTGGCATTCTAAGATTACTGCATCAAAGTAATTTTCAAAAGAAAACAACAGTTAAGCATGCGAAAGCGGAAAATAATAGGTCTTCAACGAGGAATTTCAAAATACAACTGACTGCATGACCATCATGACTCAGTTCATTGAGAACAATTGATTCCAGTCATCATGTCCGGTCATGATATGGCCCTATTGCCTGTCAGACAGACTGCTGGCGCCTGTATTACGTGTAGAGCTGCAATTTTTGGAATGCAACTAGGAAGGTATTTCTCTATTACTAACTGATGGGAATAGGTGGTAATACATTGTACCATCGTCCTCAAAGATAAGATACGTGATACCGGTTTTACCCCACTAGAGGGGTAAAACTGGTTAGTTTGATTTTTCTTTATAAAAGAATCATTGATAACTAAAGTAATGAAACTATGACTTTTATAGAAAGATATACTGCACTTCGATAAACAACGAATATTTTAATAAAATTTGACAACTCTATGTCGAATATCTTAGCTCCAACAGACCTTCGAACCTTAGCTACCCGGTTTTTCCCCACTTTCCCCTACCTATAGATTTGTATCATTTCTAAGGTATTTTGGATACACTTATCACTCGGATGTAGTGATCACCTCAGTGTTGACCCCAAGTGATCACTACAAGATGCGTCCACTGTATAAATTTAATTAATTTATTATATCTCCTTATTAGATAGGCAGAGGAGATCCTCACTAGATCGACAGAGAAGATCCTCAATACATCGGCAGAGAAGATCCTCACTAGATCGACAGAGAAGATCCTCACTAGATCGACAGAGAAGATCCTCACTAGATCGACAGAGAAGATCCTTACTGGATAGACAGAGAAGATCCACACTGGATCGTAGGAGGCAATATTAATGCATATCATAATTAATAGATAGGTAAAAATGTTTAAAACGTTAAAAAGAAAACTATCTTAAGAGCGAGATGGATGCACCATAGTAAAATGTCGAAACCTCAATAGTATAGGTAAATTAAGGTCGGAGACGTAATAATTAGTAGAAGGCTAATTTCTTCTGAAATGAGTTCTTTAGGTCCCCCTGTACTTTCCCAGACAAATCCCAAGAAATCCTCCTTAGGCAACACCCTTAAATTTTAGTAAACATCCGCCATCTTGAATTCATCTCTAAAACACCATAACTTAGCAATAAACAAACATAGAGAGGTGCTATTTGTGCCAAACATTTCTATTTTAGAAAGCGAACTCATTACTGCAACAAACGTCTAAAATAGAGAGTTGTTATAATTTTATTAACATGAATTTTAAAACAAGTTTGAAAATATACAAAAATAGCATTTTTCACAAAAAGATGAAGAATTTGTTTGGAAACTAATAACTAGATGGGATTTATTTAAAATTAAAAATTAAGATGCATAAATAAAAAGGTAGTGTTCTAATGTCTGACAAATTTGTAAATTTCATTAAATTTTTCTTAGTTTCGCGTAATTTTCTCTGATTGAGGCTCTGGTATGTTTGGCTTGGACATGATACGAGACAGAAATTTTGAACTGGAGAAAGTTTATTTTTCCATGAAAACGGATAAATAACGATAGTGTTCAAATTTTATGTTTCTAATTGGCATATTTTCGGCATTGAAAGCAGTATACAAATCATTTATAACTTTTAATGCAATAAAACGTATCCATAAAATGCCTATGATGACATATTTTGAAATCTTTTTCTTTAAATGAATGTCAGGCTTAAATTGCATGGAATTAAAATCAAAATTTGTCATTCATTCTTCTGACCCATATATTGCCGATAACATTAGGATGTCTTTTGAACACTGATACTTGAATTTCATGTGTCAGCAATAAAAGTCTGGATTCATAACAAATTTATGAAGTCTTCTCATTTCGAAAAAAACTGTGTTCAACTCCTAGTTTGTTATCGTTAAAAAATTCCACAGTTGATAATCAATATTTTTCGAATTTGAAACTTCTAACAAGAAAGACGGAACGTTTTAAAACAATTTAATAGAAAAGATTCTATCGTAATCGACATTTGAAGGTAGATTAAGAAAACTCGGATATAAATCTATCATACCTAACTGCTGATTCGCTTACGTATATAAAATTCTCATAACCATGAACATCAGAAACCTTATAAGAAATGTTCATACGATGTTAAACATCTGAGGGTTAAAAGTGATACATAAAATGCAAAACAACCCAGAAAATATGGCATTTTCCAAATATATGAGTTGACTGCTTTTTCCGCCCAACACACTCAAAGTAAATCAACCTAAAGTGCATTGAAAAAAGGCTGGAATGTCTTGCAGAGCAGTAATATGTTTTAATGCATTTTCATGCAAATTGAATTTGTTATAGCAGCATCGGCAAGTTTAGTCATAAAAAAGTAGTATAGCACAAAGAAGATGTTGCCGGGACTGAAATTTACTTTTCAAGACACAAAAAAGAGAAAAAATATGTAACATTTCCAGATATTTCTTCTATAACGCCTTTATAGTGAAGATCTGACAAGTTTTACTCGTTTGATAAAAGTTTTAATCTTGAGTTATACAATCCAATTCTGAGCTTTTGGCTTGGGGTCTTGCTTAAGTGTTCTAACTTTTCTCAAATCTTTATAGATTTATGCTCATCTGAAGTAAGAGGGGGAAATTCGATCGTTATTCCAAGCCGGTTGTCAAAATATTAAAAATGTTTTCTATATCAGTTTTACAGTTTTGACTTTCGGCAAAAGAAATGGAGGTTCCGATATATCCTTATTCTTTCCATGCTTATAACTGAAGTTACTGTAAATGGCATTCGTTTTCACCGGAAGTGTTCCTTTGAAAATTTGCATATCAAGAGCAAACAACAACGGTGCTCGTATAACTTGGTTTTAAATAAGAAATCAACTTTAACTTTTTAATAAATACGTGTCACTGTTTTTATAAAGAATCACATTTGTTGCTTCTTACCTTTCTTGCATTTGAATTATCACGAGTGTTTGCGTTTTATTCGTCGAATTGAGCGGACAGTATTGATTATTTAAATATATAGTTTATTTACAATATATACAGGATGTTCCAATATATACAGATTTGATTTTGGTAGACGCTGCCTGTTGGCAAGTTGAGTATGCTCATGCAAGAGCCACAATTGAACATGGTGACTGCGATGTCACACATGAACTAAATGCGTTTCTTGTTGAATACGTAGAAACTGATGTTACACATTATCCATGCGTTACTCATGTGGTAGAGTAGATATGAAACATGATGTGATAATACATGGGCGAGCTGCGATGCTCATACCGCATGCGTACATGAAAACCAAACAACTTCAACTGACTCCGACAGAGATGAAGTATGGCGGATGGCGGCGTCAGAGGGTTGCTATAAGTTATGAAAGGAGCCAAACTAATAGTTGGCTCGAACAATAAGGAAAGCATATGAAACGCAGTAAAGTGAGGCTTCAAGATTTTTGCAAAGTAATAAATTTGGTTATAAAAAGTTAAGAAGTAATTTCTGCCGTAATTATTCCCTGTTAGCATAAAGATATTGTACCATAATTTTATGATGAGATATCGTGAAGATATCAAACCAAGCGTAGAGCATCTTATGCTATATTGAGAAACGTAGAATATATTATTTCATGATGTTCAGTTAGTGCTGTGACCTATTCCGAGGGTTAGCAATCAAGAAGAACAAGCATCGAAATGGAACATTGTCCCTCAAACCATGTTCAGTCTATAAAATCGTCAGAATACGTATTCCGGTTCTGACAACACAAGGTAACAGTGCAAAGTATATTAATAGCCAAACATTTATCCATTTCTCATTATTTCTCTTTACAGCTACTAATTAAGAGTACAGCATGCACTTATTATTACAGTCAAATTCGGGTATAACGAACCGGGATATAACGAACCCTCGGTTATAACGAACTTTTCATATATTCGCAACCGAACTCGTGTGTAAATAATATATTTTCGGAATTTTGCAATGAACTTCAAAATAGGGATGGCGGTTATTGCAAAAAACCCGGTTTTCGGTTAAACCGGTTTTTTTCACCTCCGGTTTAACCTGGCAGTTAAAACCGCTCAAAATAACCGGTTTTTGTAAAAATCGGTTTTCGGTT
Organism: Araneus ventricosus; assembly: GCA_013235015.1. Taxonomy (NCBI): domain Eukaryota; kingdom Metazoa; phylum Arthropoda; class Arachnida; order Araneae; family Araneidae; genus Araneus; species Araneus ventricosus. The sequence continues at coordinate 56,414 of BGPR01001531.1, forward strand.
GTTTTTTAAAGAAGGCAACATTTGTGAACAAACATTTTATTAAGAATAATAAGTAAGTATTAATACGATAATTGATTAATGTAATAAGTAATGATTATATATAAGTAATTAATACAATATGTAATGATAATAAATGAATAATTATTTCAATAAGTAAGTTTTATAGACAAACATTTTTATTAACATTGTTTTCACAAGAAATTAATTTATAGACCAATATTTATCATCTAATCTGCTCATAAAGACTCTTTCAGCAATGTGTTGATCCGTGAGTCGACACCTCTCGTCGGTAATAACATCATACAACGAAGATACTAATCTTTCGGAAGACACAGATCTTCCGACTAAAGATAAATATTTTTTGGCTACAAAAAAAGACGCCGTTTGCCGAGAAAATTTTTTATTAATAATTTGCAGGAAATCAATCCATTGCCAATATTTGTCTGTTCATAAAGATTTATTCAGTAATCCGCCAACTGATTGGCCTAAGATGATGAAATTCAGAGCTTTATAACTTGGTAAATTTTAGTCAAGCCGAACCTAAAACCGAGCCTGTCTTCCGGCCCGGTTTATTTTTCACGGTTTTTGGATTGTTAAAAAATAACCGATTTAAACCGGGGAAAAATAACTGATAAAAACGGTTAACCGGAACAAAAAACCGGTTTTTGGTTTAAACCGGTTGGCTTTTCCCATCCCTACTTCAAAAACAAGGAAATTCGATGTAGCGAACCAAAATTTCCACTTTTCCTTTCTGCTGGCCCTGTCTCTCAGAATCATCTGCTACTCTCATTCTAGGGATATTTGATTCGGACACCCTGTATTTTCAAGCATGATTATAATCCCAATGAAATCCTCACCGGGTTTGCATATTATGATTATTCTCTCGTCAGGTATGAAAGGCAATGGAAAATCTGAAAAACTTCAAATTATGTTCCATAAAAATTACATTTCATAGCATCAACATTCATTTGTCCTCAAAAACACTTCAGATTCAAATAAAAGTGTCCACTAAATAGACAACTTCGGCATAAATGGTGCTCGTTACACTGGAATGTAATCAACTGCCTTTTACAATCGAAATTTTCTTGCTTTCCCTCAACCTACAGTTGAATACCGAGTGAGTGAGTAGAAGAAAATCATTTCTTAAAATATTTAATTAAGATCTGACTTTCAGTGAATTGGAGAAAGAGTATGCTTATGATAGAAAAGCAGTTGCTAATGATCAATAGCTTTGTGGAAGCTATAGCCTTAGAATGCTTAGAAAGTGATTATGATTGAAAAAGCAAAACAATTAAAGAATTTAACTGATACCTTCTGAAAGAATCTTTTAGCCAATTGAACGTAAAAGGAAATAAAACTCAAATGTTAAAACAAAATGCAGTTATTTATGTTTGTCTAGCACGTTTTGCGGCGTATTTTTAAATTGATAATTATGTTATCAAAGTTTTCAAAAGCTAAAAATAATACAAGACTCCTCTATATTATTACCCATTAGAATACAAACCCTCTTACATTTATTATTTTGTCTGAAGAGGTCGTATTCTGCGTCTTTAAACAAAATCAAACGTCTTAAATTCCAATTAAAGAATGCTTTCGCATCGTAAAATGCTTCTTTAAGCATCATTTATTCCAGATATAAGTTAATTTTTAACCATTAATATTATACAGATGATTTATTTTTAACATCTAAATTGAGTATTTCAAGTCCCAATTATTAAAAACTCATGAATCGAAGAAACCCGTCTTTTTTCAAAATGTAAGATATGGATATAGCGATTAGTTTTTTCATAATTAAATGCATATTTAAGTCATATCTTCTGAAAGTAAATGAAAAGAAATCCAAACTTCAAAATTCTTTCACGAACTCTTTTTTTTACTGTCTCTTTCTTCTTTTATTAAGGATTGCTTAGTACGACTTTTATTACGATACTTAATCTTTCGAAAGGGAATGCAATCGCCTTTCTTCAATCCTATTTTTTCACTAGGGAAAATATCAGGTTTCATATAATAATTTTCAGAAGTTGAAAGAAATTAAAAAAATAATGGAACGCATTGATTACAAATTTCATTATAGCTCACAAGAATTAAAGGAAGGAAAACAGTTTCGAAGACCGAAATGTAGTGATTCGCTTGTGTTTATAACTACTTAAGTTTTTTAATTACAAAAGGTAATTATCTTTCTCACTGGAAATGTCTTATGAAACACGAATTCTCATATGAACATTAAAAAGAAAAAAATATTCTCTTAGAAATATAAACAATATTTACCAAAGTTGTAGAAAAAAGTTGTTTAGAATTGAAAGTAATTAAAGTGCCTGTACATTATTCACTGAAACAAGTAAGTCTAAATCAGGTAAAATTTTGAGCTTTTTGGTTTATTATTTTGCTGAAAGTTTTCTCATAATTATTCGCCGTTTTGAAATAGCATGTGATAGAAGGAAGCAAATAATTACTGGAATCGGTTACGAAGCTTGAAAAAAGATAGTATAAAGTTTCAAAACACTAATTTAAAAAATTATTTATTTCAATAGTACACTCAAACAAACATTCCCAAATACATTACCAGATGGCGCAACGAACATGGAATCCAAATTTAATTAAATTAATCGATTATTTGTCAATAAAGTTCTGGTAATATTAAAATAGTTTAAATTCATCAAGAATACATAAGTAAACGAGGCTTCAAAAGTCTAATAAATCAAGACGAGGGTAAAAATTTGATTACAAAATTCCATCTTCACATACATAGAACAAGTCAAGTTAAATAATGGTGTATATAAAAGAAGGTAATTTTCACTAATCAACTAATAGATAAAAAAAGTCTCTTATATAATAGACTTTTTCTAAACTCTTATAGTTTCCAACAAATTTTGTTAAATATCTTTTGATAATCCTTCCTTAAATGTTATCATCCAAAGCCTTAATCCTATTAGAAATCACTTTTTGTTTCATATTTTTCTTTCACCTCTTCTTTGTACTCAAAAGAGGATTTATCGTACATAGAACGTCAAATAAAATTTCGAGACTGGAAATAGGCTTGAGTGTTGCCACATTATAAAGATGACAGATACTTGAATGCTCTGAATGTTATTCTTTCGTCACTATATTTGTGAAGTCATCCACTGTCCGGTGCACTAAAAGACAATCAGTGTTTATAGACAATAGTGTTTGGATGAAGAAATCTGAATAGAATATGTTATATAAACTAAAAAGTGCCTGTTTGTAATTCTTTAATAGTGGATTAGTCACTTATTAAGTTCGGACAAGATCTTTTTTGTTGCTGGAGAAACCTTGTTTCAATCAATTTTTAGCAATGTTTACTGACGCATTGTTAAAGATAACACTGGCGAACAACCACAACAAAAAAAAACATTTTTTTCATTCGCCAAGGAAATTTTAACGGTTTTATGGTATCTCGGTTTGAATCTGCTCAATTAAAAATAATTTTTCTTTTGCCGAATTAGCTCTACTTTGAGATAATGCCCATCCCATTGTCAACCTTTATATCATGTCTGTCTAGTGGGTCGAAAAAGACAATTTTTTGTGTCTTTATAAAGCGGGAAAATTTGGAAATTGATAAGAAATGAAACGGGGTAAAAATTTATTAAATGATTTATATCTACAGTTCCCGCATGGTTCTTAAAAGTTGTAAAAAATGGCAAGATTAGATTTTTTCATTAATTTAATATGTAACTGTTTTTCATTAATTTTTAAGGTATCAAAAATTTCACCTAATCTCTTCATTATAGCATTAGCACTCAACTTCTTACGAGTAATAAATTTAATTTTATCAAAACAGATTTCTAACTTACTGTCACAAATTCCTTTCAAAGTTGTCAAATATATGTGACATTACTTTAATATTAAATTTTTAGTTCCTAATCAACATCATAATTTTCACACATCATTTTTTTCGATGAAATGCAGAAGGTCAATGTATATGCATAGCAAAAGGTTATTTAGGTCTAAAAAATAAGAAAATTATTTTTTATATGGCTGCAGAATAATGCTATAGCCTCCAATGCGACAATTCTATTCTACGTAAAAGGAAATCATATCTATAAAGCTTTTCCATGAAGTAACTGAGCCTGCTTATTTAATTTTCATTTTATTGGACTTATTGCAATATCAACATGTATTTTTACAATATCATTATGATATTTTATTTGTTGAAATTCATTTCTTTCATTTATTCATTCATAATGTTTTAAATTTTATTCTTTAACTAACATTTGACACAGATTTTATGTGATTTCTGTATAGATTTATCTTGTGGTTTATATACTGATAACTCCTTAGGATTAAGTTGATTTATTGAATTGATTTAATTTTATTATCCACTATCTGATATACCCGGCGTTCCTCAGGATTAAAATACTTTTGTATAAATATTAAAAACAGAAAATCCTTTTTATCGTGTGAAACGTTTTTAAATTAAAATGAGGACATCAATTGAAGCAAACGATTTTTTAAAAATGCCGAAAAATAATTTTCTCCGTAATATTTGTTATATAAGTACTCCAATTTTTTTCACAAATACTGAAGTATAAGAAAGATTTTAAGGCGCTTTTTGGGACAATTAATTACTTTTTGATTAATTAAAAACATGAAAATAAATCAAAAGTTGCCCTTGATATAAATTGTGAATTCTCTGCTTTTAAAGTTTTCTTTTAGTGTTTTCAGAATTTTGTTAAGGTATTTTGGCAACAGTTTTTCGGATGTGCAGTTTTGTTCATCAACACAAAAAAGAATAATGTTGTAAAATGTGTATAAAAGTAATTTTGAAACATTTATTAAAATTAGAGAAAAAATTGTATAAAAATGAAACTAGTGTCATTGAAAAGCTAACTTTTAAAAAATATGGTGTAAAATGATTTTTTGTTAGATAACATTTTCGGAAGATATCGCGGAAAAACGCCCAAATCTTGCTAAATTTTTAATTAACTTTTGAACTTTGAAAAGTTGAATGACCTTTATCTTGTTTCGAAGGCCTCATGTGCGGACTCTGCATAAAAAAATGAACAATAAACATTCAAAACCACATCCTCCCAATTACAGAGATTAAGCCTGCAATGACTTACATTAATCCAATGCTTGCCTGTAACCGGCAATTCTAGAGAGTGCTTTGTTGTCAAACATCTGTTTTATTTGCTTACAAAAGTCTTTCTATCTTTGACTTTGTTGGAATTTGAGCGATGACTATGTTTTCGTTTAGGAATCGTTAAAACACAACTTCGAATCTCGTATTATTCAAAGTTATATATTTTCAATTAAAATATTACTTATTTATAATTTCGTAGAAAACGCAGGTAAATATGACAGGCGATATTAACGTCAGCGATTTTTTAATCTAATTAAATAAGCTTTAGAATTCTTTGAAAATCAATGAATACATTGCCAAATGGTATTTGAAAAAATAAAGAAAAACATAAGAAAATATTGGTAAAGTAATTATAACGTTGCCTAGCAACGGAGTATCATTAAATTTACTTTATTTCAAAATCGTCTGTGTGTAATCATTTATTTATTAAATTTTGACAAATTAATAAAATGAAGGGAAAATGTCATTGATATAAAATTGATATCATTGTCAGGAAAAAATTTTGAACTTTAATATGGTATAAAAGTAGTTTTGGGGGGGATAATTTGCTTCGAACTTACAGCGGAAAAACTTTTTCGATTAATTTCTAATTAACTTTTGCGCTTTGAGGAGTTGACAGGTATCTTCCCCTTGTCTTAAATGATAAGTAAACAAAGTTTGGTTGAAATTGATGCAGTGGTTTAGGAGGAGATGTGAACATACAAACATACATACATACCCACAATGACTTTTATTTATATTAAGATTTATATTTGAGACTTTCTGAATGCGATTTGACCGGTGCGCACATATTACTATTGAAATATAATTTTAGCTTGAAAACTAATGTCAATATGATTCGTAATCAGAGCCGCGAAATCACCCTGAAATTATTGAAATATCATTGGGAAAAGATTAGTGTTGACCAGTGAAGTAATTGAAATGGAAGAAAAAATATGCTATTTCGGGAGATATTGTTTAAATTAGATGTAGCGATGGATGAAAAAAAAGTGAAAGAAATTAACTTATTGGGTTTATGTTTTTATTTAGTTCTTTAAACAAGTGCTGAGTTCGTGATTTAAACAATATAAAAGTGTTAAAGAAAGAAATACGTAATCAAAGTTTAAGAATATATTGCTTATAACTTTTCCGACGGAGAGATAGCATCGTTTTTAAATGTCTAATAACTTTTAATTTCAGATTTCGTTTATTGCTTACTTGGCTGTGAAAATGAAATTTTCTTAGGTAAAATTTATTTTTTCACTATTCTGGGAAAAATAATATCACTGCTAACATGACATATTCATTCTCCAAAATTCATTCATTATATTCTCAATCGAAAATGCAGTAAGAAAATTTTACTCCAAATAGACGTTGGTTTAAATATTGTTTCTAGCAAAAGAACAAGTCTCTCAAATCCCTTCTAAATAATATAAAAACGAAAGTTCAAATCAAGACTCATTCCTCTTCGATTCTGTCGCACATATTTAAATACTAATCAAATATTCTTAATTGATCCTTTAGAAATTAAAGGTAACAGTAACTGTACATCAGTGTGGGGGTACTTTCACTCCTTAATTGCTCATACCAACTCTTAATTTATTTCTTACTTGGAGATCGACAACTTTCATACTCTACCCGAATAATTCTTTGAACTGTTACAATTGTTTTGCTTTCTTTGAACCAGAGACGCACCTTCTGCTGCACGAGAACCATTTTGACAGTTGAATTGGGAATCCCCTGCTGAAGCAAATTTAATGCGCAGTAGCGACGCTTTACCTACCTGAAAAACCTTTTTGAGCTACTCTCTCATCTACAGGGGGGAAAACGAAGTTGCTACATTATAGGGTTTTTTTATTAATTTGTGAAATTGGGTCCAATTTATGATCATAATATGTTAATAAAATATATTAAAAAAGACTTACAAAAAGAATCTACTCAGAAGCAATGAATAGTACAGAAATATTTTACAAGTGTGTCTTTTTAAAAAGATATTAAAACAAATTACAATGTTTAATTTTCTGCATTTTAACAGTTTTTAATGAGCAGAATTCGATGCCCGGACGCGATTTATTTATCCTAATGCAGTAGCACTAAATTAAAAATATATTCCAAAATACGTTTATTTTCCTATCTCAAAAATGATTATCTTTATCTGAATAATTGGTTAATAATAAGTAAAATAAAAAATATATAAAAAATATTTTCCTTTCTAAGGTTTCGCAAATCTTGCAGACCTGAAGCAAATATTCCTTAAATAATTTCTCATCTATTTTCCCATCCAGCTCACATATTAATAAGAAATAAAATGCTTTTCATCGATGCATTTTATTATGCTCCAGTGTACACACGATTCCTCCTTGTTTAGCCACCATCTTAATTAGCGTTTGGTTATTGTGTTCTGGAGCAATCATTGTTGCTTTATTAGCATGCAGATAGAACGGGTAGACTACCGTGTTCCTCCATAAACAACACCAGAGATAAATTGATTTTTATACCAAAAGAAGCCACATCTCGGAGGAGGTTTGATAATTATCTGATTATCCAACTTTTGACGCATTTTTATCCGCCTTATTTTTTTATATTTCGTTTTTTTCCCCCTTTTTTCTCTAAAAAGTTAAGAAATCAATGCTTAGTTAGCATTAAAATTACCGGGGTCTTATAAAGCAGTTTCTTGATTTGTACTTTGTTTTCCCCCATTGGAATATTTCTATAACACATGCCAGATATTTTTAACTAATTTTGTCGAAGATGTGATGAATACTCTAAAAAATAATCCTGGTGCTTTCTTCCCAGAAGATGAGGAATTTTTATACTTTGTTGCATGACTAGTTTTCTGAAAATGTTGACATTGAAAATATTCTATTTCTATTCAACTAATTTCGAGGTACACTGGCATGACAGAAATATGCTATTGACAATCTGTTCTTTTGACAGCCCATTAAGGTAAAATTATGCTTCGGTGAAATTGATTTGAATGTGTTCAGAAATTAATTTATGAATCAAGAGAGTAAAATAAACTGAAAAAAAAATTTTTTTTGCAATTTTTTTAATGGATTCCGGATTCAGCTAAGGAAGTTAACCATAAAACAGCTCTCACATATGGATTATCTATTGCTCTGTGAAAAAAAATTGAGTGTTATTCTCATCGTAAAAAATATGCACGTGATTTGTTATTGCGAATCGTGTATTTGATTTTCAATCAATACTGTCTATTTCAAAAATGGCAAAATTTGAATCAGAGCTCACATCAGTTTTCATATCTGAAAAAGAATTTTATGCATGCTGTTATATTAACTGAGGGAATCTTTTGGGATCAAAGTTCGGGGATATACAGTGGCGTTAATGTTACATAAATTGGCACTGTCATATTTCTGTTTTACTGAATATATAGTGGGTTTAATATTACAGCAAGCATGAAATTCTATTACATAAGTGAATTCTGAGTTGAATCAGATTCACTCTTTCCCATCTAAAATCTATATCTATGTGTGTGTGTGTGTGACTACATATTTATTATTACTGATTTCATTATTATGCTGTTATTATTTTAAATACATGAGTAAAAAATCTAGAAAAAATTAGTAAAATATTTTTGTTCTTGGAGATATTTATGCTTATTTCCGTCCAGCCATGGCATATAGATTATAAATGGGGAAACGTGAATCAGAACTCACGTGAGTACTCATTTCTGCAATAGAATTTCATGCTTGGTGTTATGTTAACTTGAACTATTCAACAGAAGAGAAATACTTAACTCTTATCGTATTATGCTGACTAAAGAGGTTCTTTCAGGAGAAAATGTGCCGATTTATTTCATTTGAACATTAATCTTCTGGCAGCAACAAGCTTCGAATGTGTTTTTCCTTCATGTACGATTTAGTAGTCATAATAATTGAGATCCCGGTAAGAAGATTATTATGAATAAAATCCCCTTTCCTGTCTAGTTAAAAAAATTCAAACAGGAATTTATTTAAAAGGCGATATTGATGTCAAGTCTTGCAAATCCGAAGATAACTTGGGATATCTACGGAAACGGAAACACAAAGGAATATCAACAATTTAGAAACAAGAAACGATTTTTTAAATATTTCAAATAAAAAGCTTTGTTCAGTACCCGAAGGTAGATTAAAAAATTGCATAAAGTAAAGTGACGCAGCTCAAAGAAAATAGAATACTTTAAACAGTTTTGTTTTCCTTGAATTAACCGAGCAATTCAAGCAGCCTTAAATTCGAAAATCTAACTTGATCTTAATGTGTTTCTTCACAAGAGTCTTTGATTTCTCATTTCTTAACAGTCTTTGTTTTGATGTGCCATAAAAAGTGATCGTCTCTCTCGCATTTTCTTATACAATTGAAGCTTATGTTGACTTAAAGAAAATGCAAAGAAGGGATGCGTGTTAAACGAGCTGGAATAATGTTGTCAACTCTTGACAATTTCCAAGATAACTTAGGGTATCTTGGAAATTAATAGAAGTAAAAAGACATAAATAGAAGGTGTGACACCAGCGAAGAAACCATGAACCATTTTTTTATCTTTCAAATAAAAGGATTTCTTTAGTTTGGGATGGATAAAGTCTTTCCGTGGAGCGAGGCGACATAGTTGTGGCAGGATAAAATACTATTTTTTATCGATTTCACGACAGTTTTCTTGAAGTCGCTATGGTTTATTGAGTTCTCATAGATTAGTTTCAATGAAAACGTTCTTATTTGGAATTAATAGTTTTTTCAGAAACTTTGACCTATCGGAAAAATTTATATCCTTATTTTGTTACTCTGGAGATAAAGTGGAATCAGCTTAGGCTATCATTGAACAAATACGAATGAGTTTCAGGTGTTCGTGGATTAAAAATTTTTTTCTAATCTAAAATGGTCATGATTTTAAGATTAAAATCGCTAGCAAGTGGGCAGGTATATAACAGAATTTTGATAAAAAATTCTTGAAATAATCACATCCAGAAATGCTTCTGTAAACGCCAATGTGCACGTACACAAAATAATTATATCAGATTATAATACTCTCTCTTAGCAAGTCTGTTCAGAGTTTCTAAGACACTCTCTGTCCCCTCCTGAATCAGAGGTCAGTGTCTATTTCACTTATAATAATAAAATTTTATCATTTTTTAAATCATAAAACGGCACTTAAGGAATGAATTACAAAAAATATGACCAAAATATCGATTGTTACTTTCGCGTATACAAAGAGAAAGTATTGTAATCGTCAAAATATTCTAACTTGATATTTTGATGAATCTCCACATTTTAGACCTCCCTGATTCCGAAAAACACAATTTTAGAATTAAATCTGTCTGTCTGTGTGTCTGTGAATACGATAACTCGAAAACTATTGCAGCTGGAGGGATGAAATTTGATATGTGATGTTTACACATAATTTGTAGGTTCCTATGAAATTTTGGTCGAAACCCGTCTATGGAAAGTCTGCCTGTCTGTCTGACCGTGTTCATCTGAACACGATAACTCAAAAACTTAAATAGCTATATAGATAAAATTTGGAACACAGTTTTATCATGAAAAATGTAGGTCCGTATTAAATTTTGCACTAAACCTGTCGTAGGGTTGACTGTCTGTCGGTCTGTACAACCACATAGTTGTAAATACGATAACTAAAAATTGATATGTCGTCTTCTTATCTTAATTGTATATATGTGTCCAATTTTGGTTTCAACCGGTTGAAAAAAAGGCGTTCAAATCGCATAACTATTTTCGTTACGCTTACGCAAAGCCATTTGCGTATTGGCGAGAATCCGCCTTTCGCCTTGGCGCACGCCAAGGGAAACTCGTTTTATACCGTTTGACTTATTTTTTCTCCACCTGTGTTAGGGAATCGTCCATGTTACTGCCGCTCTGTGTATTTTTTCCCCGCCCGCGTTAGGACGGACACAAGAAAATTTCGGGGAGACATTTTTATTGGCTTATTTCGTTTCCCTGATCCTTCAACTTTTTGTATCAACATTTCAAAGTTGTATCGCTGTTATTCCAGATGTTACTTGTATTTTTATTAACGATGGGAAATGAAATACATTCGAAAATGATAATTTAAATTGATTGTTCCCTGTCTTAATTTTTTCTTCACTTTCACGTTTTAAAAATGGTAATTTTTTTTTAGAATAGAGATTCAAAATATCTTTTACTTGTTTATAATTATGTATATGATAAAACTGGGCAGAAAACAAGCATTCGATTGTTTATTTTTTATATACGAGAAAAAATTAAGTATTGCTAAATTTCTTGGTTTTCCACTATACATTACAATAAATATGTAATACCTTTTTGTTTCTTTGGATAAAATATTTGCTACTGTTCAACGATTACAGAAAAAGAACCTGGGGATTGCATTCCATAGGAAGTAGATGAAGAAAAATTTAAATGAACATCTGAAAATTTTAAACATTTGCAGAATTATTTAGTTTAGTGTAGAAATTTGTTTTCAATATCCAAATTTTTTCAAGCATCGGTTTAAACCTTTGTTGGTTTAATACCTTCATCTATACAGGGATGAATTTGAGAAAAAATAAAATAAGAAAAGAAAAATTCTGACGTGTTATCTGAGACATCTAAATATAATTGCTTCACAACATGCTCTTTAGAACAAAACGGTATAACAATAAAGAAAAAAAATGTTTTCAGTTTACTCTATGAATTACAGTTAATTATTGCTAGTGAAAAAATAACGGAGGAAAAAAAAAGTTCCCTTCTATTACTTCAAGTTTTCCGTAAATTTCGTTGAAAGTCTTTTGATAATCCGCGTTGGTAATTACCTCTAAAACCTTAATCCGATCAGAATCCCTCTTTATCTTTCTTCTTCATTCCTTCCGCCTCTTTCTCGCCTTTAGAAGGGAATTTATCTTCCAGAGGACGTTAATAAATCAAATCTTGAGTGCGCCGAAATGCTCGATTGAAATAATGTTACGAACTTGGAAAGTCGCTTCCCAGCAATATCGGTTTTATGGTTGGGAAGAGAGTTTTACAAGGGTATGTATGGGGATAGAGCCGTCGACCCCGACCTTGGAGACAAACATGCCGACCATTTTGGCGACTTGGCGACGAAATGTGGGACCTCATTTACAGATGTTCTTATTAGCTGTAAGGGGCAGGTGAAGCCGAGAAAATGAAGGTTCTTGAACATGCGGGAATCGCAGTCCTATCTCTCATAGGAACCGAGATCGAGATTTCACCAGAGATTTCTATGTGATGTCACGTGCTGCCGGGAAGAATATAAATACCTGGAGTTGCTGAGATGAGGACACGTCTTTAGACGATCTCTTTGAAGTCTTTTTGGCATTGAGATCTGATCAGCTGTTAGACGCTGATAACTATTGTTCGTGCTATTGCTGTTATTATTAGTGAATTTTGTCTGTTTGTGTTGCTAATTTGTCCAAGTGCTGTTTTTCCTGTTACCTACGCTTCGAGTTTTCAGGAATATTTGGGAATAAATAGTTATTCTCCGTTAACTTGCTTGTTGGACTGTTTTCGCCCTACACACATCTGGATGATTTTTTTAAGAATGAAGAAACTAATTCTTGTATGCTTCGAATGTTAGCCTGTTATCGGCTTGTGTGTAGATTCATACAGAAAATCGACGAACAAAGCAAGATGCCGTGTTTTCTGACAACAATATTCAGATGAGGAAACGGAATTCAGTGCGTTTTTGTGACTTAAAAAATGCTTGATCAGAATTTTTGAACTTGAGATTAAACACTGTTAAGTTTGAATACGAATTTATTTTTAATAGGAGAAAAGTATTTTGATAAATAAATAAAATATCCAACAGCATTTACTGATGCCTTGTTCATGAGATTATCTCCGACACGGGAGAAAAATACGAAGGCCTAGTACAGTTTTATATTTAAAAGGCACGATATTTTTTGGAAAAGGCTAAATTTTATTCATCTAATAGGTTTCTTATTCACGCTGCTTTCAAATTCCAGTTTAAATAGAAAAAGGATTTTAAGTAAACATAATAGAAGTGTCAAACTGATCATAGCATTTTGCTTACAAATTTAGAGCATAGAAATAATTCCAGCCTCCAAAGAATAATATTATAACTTCGAATTTCTTTCATAACCTGCATGGTTAAAAATATGAAATGTTTTTTGAAAGAAGGTTGTTTCATTTAGGGTTAATGAAAATGGAGGAAATCGAAAAAGATCTTTAATTTTTTTCTTAATATTCCTATTAGAAAATATCCATGACCTTATTCTTCAAGCTAGTGTTGATTCGGATCGTTTCTCTAGGAATGAATGAAAATCAATCTTTTATAACCAATTTTTTAAAGTAGTATGATTATATTATCCAAAAAAGGCAATCAAACAAATACTATGCCACAAAATCAGGAAAATATTAATAATATGGCCTTGAAGTTATGGAACTTTTTCATCAGAAGTCTTGTGTAATGTCTGTTGGAAATTATACAAATCCAAGGAAAATATGATAGTTCATTTACAGTAAAGGGTTGTCATTTTTATTTGAAGTTTCACCGTTTATTAACTGTGCTTTTAAGAAAAAAATATTTTCCAAAGAATAACCTATTCGGGTTTTTTGTAGTATATTTAAATGGGCCTTGAGTTAGCTTGGTTTGATTACCTTAGTGTTTTCCTTCTGATTTAATAAATAAATATATTTAACATTTTCACAGAATAAAATGGCAACACTCAACAGACACAATAATCAAAGGCATAAGGTTATTTCAGATATTAGACCCTCGAATAAACCGTTACTTGCGGATTGATTACAAAACACTTCTTCAACTTTGATAGGCTATATCAGAGTATCCTAAAGAGTTAGAACGATATTTTATAAATTATTATATATGAACACTCTGAATTTTCATTTTTGGGAGAAGCAAATCTCTAGGCACTTATCTATTCCCTGATATCCGAATTATGGGAAGTGTAGAATTAACTTGGAATTATGTTTTCAGAATGTGGAAAATTACTGCGCTGACGAATTGGCGACAGACGAGATTTTCTCCATGTTCTTCATCAATGGATTGTTATGACTGAGACTCTGATCACGATGTTGTGATTAGATTGAATGATGGTTGTGTAGGTACGTTCAGGGATTCTAATGATGAATTCATGGTATTAAAACAACTATTTCATTAAAACTTTATATATATATATATATATATATATATATATATATAAAAACTGGGAATTAATTATATTGAAAAAGATTATCCTCACATCTTTCTTACTCCAAAATTTCACAAGAGTCTTCTTAAATTTAGAAGCGTTACTATTGGCTGCAATACTTATATCACAAAATCTGGTAAACTCTTTCAAAAATACATACAGACAGTGATAGAGAATTTAAATAAGCAAAAAGATACAATTATAGTAAATAATAGTGTAGAGATATTTAATGTGATTAAAGATGTAGAAATATCTTGTGTATATACCTATGACTTCCAAGATTTATTTAATAGTATAGAGATTGAAGATTTGATTAATATCTTAGTAAATATAGATTTTGATCTTAAAAATATATTAGCATTAATTATTATTATAATAATAAATATATTATTAATTTATTATTAATTATTAAGTATAAATATATTATTAATAATTTTAAAAATCTTATTAATCTTGTTCTAAAAGAAAAGTATATCTCTTTTGATAATAGGATTTTCCATCAAATTACAGGATCACCTCAAGGAGGTCCAGCTAGTAATAGTTTAGCAAATATTTACCTACATTACTATGAGAAAGACTATACTAATTATAGCCATAGTATATTTTTCCGTTATATAGATGATTTGATATTATTCAATAAAGAAATAGACCTTAAGCCACATATTAATTTCTATCCTGATTATTTAAAACTTATAAAAACTAATGACCATGAATTAGCTGCAGAATTTCTAGATCTAGATATAAAAATTATAGATAATAAAATAGTAACAGATATCTTTGATAAAATAAATGCATTTAATTTTCAAATTAATAAATTTCCTTATTGGGATAGTAATCTTAGCATTTCTGTCTTCAAGAATTTAGAGAAAAATTATATAATTAGAAATAATAATTTAGTAACAGACAATGATAATAGAATTAAGAACATAAAAAATTTTTATTGTTTTGAAATGGTTTATGGAATACAAAATAGTTTTTTAAGAGTTTATATAGATAAGAAATATTTAGGTCGTTTAGAATAATGCATTCTTATTGGTATTTCATGAAATATTTTAATTCTTTGCTGGTAGGTTTATGTTTATTCATATTTTACATGTAATGTGTAATTTTTTTTATTTTGGTTCTTGTTTTACTGGTTTTAAATTTATTACATAGATGGCGCCACGATTTTTAAATTGAAATATTCCTTATAATAGACAGTTTTCCTAATTTTCAAACATTTTCTAGATAACTTAGTGTATTACATTTATTAACTTGAGATTTTTAATTAAAATTCTTACTAATTCTCTAATTTCAAAATTAATTATTTCATTTGGTCAATTTTGTCGTTTCATAGTTGGAAATCTTGTTGTGGCAATATGTGATGTCAGGATAAGTGGCGGTATATATTAAAAGTGTTGAATTCTGGTAAGGACAGGTAGAGACACTGATTATTTAATGTTTAATGACTAAGTATGGGTATTTTATTGAAAGATATATTTATTGTTTTTAGTGTAATATATTGTTGTTTTACATATTTTTATCTTGAATTTTAGTCCTTTCCTTATAGTTATGTTTTCTAGTTAGGGTTAGTGTATGATTTTTCTTCCTAAATTCTTTCATTTTAGGGTAAATTACCCTGTCTGTTTTTTAAACAACTATAGTAACAGAGTTGGTTTGTACAGCGAAATTAATTTAACCTGGCTTAAGCTTGTCCATAGCCAAGCTGCTATATTAATTGTTGAAAACTCCATATACATGGATTGCCTTTTTTCAATACTTCTAATAACAGCAAAGTCTTTTACATGTTGACGTAAATGTTTAAATTTAATTTTTGTCGTGGTATCTATAGTATTTTCAATTCTTTAGATTATGTTTTAGATTTGGCTGTATTGTTTAAATTATGAATTTTTAGTATAGGATTGGCTTCATGATATGTCTTGTTTACTTTGTTTATGTAAGATCATATATAACAAGTTATATTTAGATTTATATTTTATATATATATCAAAACATAAGAAACAAAAGACAAAAAATAAAAAACATGCAAAAAAAGAACATAAATCAAATAATTTGGAAAAATATCATGGCAAGCCGCTCGTCAGGGAGGAAAGCCCACCATGATATTAATAAGTGCTTTTTTATGCTAGAGATATACGGTGAAACCTAAAATGTTTAATGAAAAAGACTTTCGACGTCAGCAGATGCAAGATGGGTGACATCTGTTGAGACTTAATAGAAATATCTCATATAAATACCTGCACATTATTCTATTGCTAAAATTAAAAACATAATTAATTGTTTTTTATAATTTAAATTAAATTTATGAAATATATTTATTAATTCTTACTCAAAAAGAGTATAAACAGCGGCTTCCCAGAATGTTTCAGAATTTATCTATAGATTTATTTCCTACTTATTCAGAATTATTCAATACACAGAAAAAAGCAAAAATTTTTCTTCATCGGTTTATTTATGAGAACTGCTTTTTAAAGCGTAATATCTGCACATCTTCAAGTATAGTTAGATATAATTTATGAGTACCTCATGTAGAAAAATATTCTTCGAAAAAATGCATAATTTTATTTAAGAAGTTACATATAAACAAAATAACATCTATCTCTATCAGAGACGACAACTTTAACTCAAGGCGAGCAGCATGCAAAGGAGCGTTGTTTCTTTGTTTCTACGCGAAAGAAGGAAAAAAACTTGGAATGGAAAAATTGCGGCGGAAAAAAATGTGTCGAAGATTACATTATCACGTAATTATCAAACCTCCCACGAGATGTGGTCTCGTTTTCACAGAAAAATCAATTTATCTCGAGTCTTGCAAAACCAAGGATATGGTTCACTGGTAGTTTTATTTGCATGTTAATGAAGCTATAAAGTTTACGTTGCAACATAGTTTCAAAATACTCATGATCTGGTAGGTGGGGAGAGTGGTCCGTACATTAGAGCATATTGACATGCAACATAGTTAAAGAGTTTTCTTCATTAATATGAAAACCAGGTGGGATAAAGATAAGAGATTATGAAGAGAACATTTGTTGCGGCTCGATGTGTCTGGTGACATACTCCTGCGATGAGCTAAAGGCAATTGTATAGACGTGTTCGCTTTTATGGTTTTAAAATTATGGCCTTGAGAATGTTCCGCACTTTCTTATCGTTGTGTGAGTTGATTTCGTTTTCATACGTTGCATTTTTTTTATTTCCAGCTTTCTGCTCCAGTATAGAGAAAAGTGGGGCAAACTGAAGGGTAGGGTTCGAAGGGCTGCTGGACCTAAAATGTTCGACAGAGAGCTTGACAAATTTTATTAAAATATTCATTGTTTATCGGAGTACTATATATCTTTCCAGAAAAAACACAGTTTCAATAATTTTTCTCAATGATTTTTGAATAAAAAAAGTCAAACTGCCCGGTGTACACATGTTAAATTATGGGAAATTATTAAAACTCGATTTGCAGTGGAAAAGATTCAATCGTTTATATTTTAGATGACAATTTAAGAATTTTTGTTACAAAATTCGCATAGAAAGCAGTCGTCTTCTTCCTCCGCGCCACTGCACCTTTTGCAAGCCCAGGTAAATCAGTTTTTACATTAGATAAACCATTCTTATTTATTTAAATTAGAAAATTCATCATTAAAATATAAACAATCAACGTCTGATGTGTTTTTATCGTCTTCATCGGAGGAATCATCCATATTGACTGTCCCGGTCTTACGGCACTTGCATTACCCGATTTTACCCCGAGTACAAAGGTTATAAAAAAACTTTGTAAGTTTGTACAAGATATTGCATTCAGATTACCTCATCCGAAGACAGTTGATGGAAAATGCAATATCACTCTTCATGCGTCAAATTGTTTGTTAGTTTGCCGAAAGGCCAATGACAGGATAACACTCAGCGAATTCGAGCATATCCCATCTTTATTACATCGGACCACTCGAGTATATTGGTGACCCTACGATCTGGTTAATTAACGTCCCATGGTTCATAAATCTTTTTTGAAGGCAAAAAAAATAAGTGGAAGGAAAAAGAAAAGAGATAAAGGAGGGTTGGAATAGGATTAAGGCTTCAAAACTAATTACCATCGAGGATTATCAAAAGGAATTTAATGAAATTTGCGGGAGATTGAAAGATTCAAGATAGAGGAATTTTTTCTCCTTTGTTCTTTCCTTGACTATTAGCTTCGTTTTATCGAGCGAAGTGAAAACAAAAACTTTGCAATCCCTTATTCTTGCAAGATTGCAAATAAAATGGATTTGAAAGTTCTAGAAAAGATGCTATGATATTTTTTTCTAATTTTGCATACTTTTATCCTTCCGTAGGTTTGTTGCATGTTTGTTAATTCCTAGTGCTTAGCTTACAATATATATAGTTTTCTCAGTGTAGCGAAGCTAATAACTATTAAAGGAAAAATAGAGAACAAAATAAGGTAGATGAGACAAAGGTGGACAGTGTTCCTAAGGTAGCCCAGCAACCAAAAAATATAATTAATTTCATTTTTAATCACAACGTGGTGCTACTGCATTGTAAATCATGTATCTGCAGTGTAGGTGGCTGAAGTTGAAGAGATCACCTTGTTCGGCAACCACTGTATATATTGATTTCACTTTTGAGGAGTAGTCGTTCTAATTTCCAGGTAAGAAGATATTTTAATTTGCATATGTTTAAGTTCTTATAACTTTAGTTATGATATGCTTTCTGAAAGCTTCTTTTTCTTTAACCATATTTACTTCAATTCTAATAAATTGATCATATTAATTGTTTTAAGTCTTGCAAATGGCGACCATATGCATGTTCCAAAATACTTGGACTACTTAGGAAACAAATATGGAAATCAATGCAGTATTAGTAATTTTCAAAATTTCTACTTAAATATCTGAAAAACTGATTACCATTTATTGTCAGATTTAGATTTATAACAATAAAAGTTATATTTTATATTTAATTATTGAATGGTGGTTATAGTTTATTTGCATAACAGAAAAATCTCAATCCAAATCTAAAAGAAACTTTTGTTAACTCTTGGTCTAGTTAATATTACATATATATATATATAATATTCATAACAGCAAAAATTTTTCAAGAACAGAAAATAAAAAAATAAAAAAGCAAGGGGTAGTTTGAGTCCTCGCTGAGGATTTTTCGTGAAAACATCGGGATAAAATCATAAAACAAGTATTTAGTATTAATATGTAATTTAATTATCAAAATCTCTTTACTACAATATTTACACAGAGTAGTATAATGGTTACAGAATAGATAAATCACAAGTTTATGGCGTGTAGCAAGGTTCTCTGGTAGCTTGTGATTTATCTCTTCCCTAACCATTATGCTACTCTGTGTAAATATTGTATTAAAGAGAATGATAATTAAATTAAATATTAATACGAAACACTTGTTTTAGCATTTTATCCCGACGCTTTCACAAAAAATCTACGACGCGGACCCGAACTACGCCTTTCTTATGCTTTATTTAGAGCAGTTCTCATGGCTCCATCTGTTGACAGTATATAGAACTACATTTCGTGCATGTGTAGTAAAACATTATTTGCTACAAATGCTCATATTTCCCGTAATATTCCAATTTTTGAACTTTGAATGCAATGTTTCTTTTACGTATTGTCAAGTATTCTGTAACTTTCGTACAATTCGAAAAAAACTCTGCATGTTATAATCAAAAAGCATGCGGAGTTTGAAATTTTCAATTTAATACCAATTTCTACTCATATTCAGATAAATATTTTGGTTGTCTCAGTTTGGTTCCTAGTAATAGTCCTCAAGTTTTATAAATGATAGTCAAACTCCTGGCTAAAATCGTTTTCACGCTACACTTATTTATAACCTTACATAAAGCTAATTCATAATAATCACGCGCATGCGTCTATACTGGTACGATTACGTCACAGACAAAACAAATACTTTGCGAAAACCTCTTACAGATATGATCTATCCGTTGTAGGGTCAACCATTCTTTTCGCATTATTAATCTCCTAGTTATTAGCGATTCAAATCCGACGGTATTTTGTCACAAAAGAAAGTTCGACCGACTATCACTGTAACGAGCGGAAAGACGTTTCCACTTCAAAATTACAAATAAATACAAGAAAAATTGTAAGAATACATTTTTGTCTCCTTTTTGTATGTTTTTTTGTTTATTGTTTGTTTTGTTGTTTTTATATATAATACTATTATTTGTTTAACAGTGCACATCGTTCTGCTAAGATTAAACATTTTTTGTACTTTGTAATTTTTTCCTTGTAATTAAATACTTACTTTTAATTGAACATTTTAATACTCTTCTAGAAGTAAAAATTGTTTTCCGAGTATTTTTTTTCATATTTTGGAATTGATTTAAATGTATGGCCACATTTGGAACACTCTGCGCTAAAGGTGGTCCACAAGCAACAATTTTAAAATTGTATTATAAAAATAATTAAATTTTATTTTAGAGATAAGTGTAAAATTTTACAATATATTCAGCCATACACATCTAACCAGAAAAAATTATGAAAAATGCCCAAAGCTTAACTATGGCCACTTTTGGCTCACCAACCTTATCGTGTTTCTCGACTCTTAGTTTTCCGCAAATTTCGTTAAAGGTCTCTTGATAATCCTCCTTGCTAATTAGTTCTGAAGCCTTAATCGTATCTGAACTCCCTTTATCTTTCGTCCTTTTTCAACTCCGCTTCTTCTTTCTCAGCTACCAAAGAGAATTGAATGTCCAAAGGGCGTTATTAATCAAATTTGGAGTGCACTAATATGCTCGAGTGGTCAGGCACAATAAGGAGGACGGTCCCCGATTGTTTACAGTGTTATCCAGTCATCGGTCTATTCGAAAACTCATCGAGTGTTCGACGCATCAAAATACATGTTTTTTTCCGAACCACAGTGTTTGGTAAGGCTATTTGAATGCAATGTTTTGCAGTAACTTAAAAACGCACCTTTTCATACTTTCTTTAATAGCTGATTAGACAAGCGTTCAATTTGAGTAAGGATGCTTTTTAACTTTAAAAATGTTTCTTGCTCCACGCAATTGTTAACAGAGGTGAATGAAGCATGTTAATGAGATTAAGGTTGACACGGAAGAAAAATGCCTTGTCGGAGTTTTTTCTTTTTCTTTTAAAAATGAGGTGGTTTTCCTAACAAATGGGGGCTGCAAAGAATGAAAGCGTTATTTGTGATATACTCCTTTTTCTGGAACAGTTTTGCTTTTAACCATGATTTGAACTCTTGATTAAAATTTTAGGAAACATTGTTAGATCAACTTCTTCAGAATCGTAGACTCCGATGATTCTTGTATTTCCATCGTATAACTTTGCATTATTTTTCTCTTTTAAAAAGTCAAATAACATTCTAATTTCAAATTGAAATCACGCCTTTACTTTAAAAAGAAATATGTTCTTTGAAGAAAGATTGCTTGATTTAAAGTGAGCTGAGAAAAAATGTCTAACTTTATGATTTTACTTTTTTATTTCGTTAGAATGAAAATGAAGCTGGTAACTTTTTCGCAGTTGGAGTTGACTCAAACAATTTATTTAGAATAATTATTGTTATAAAGCAATATCACTTATGAAGAACAGCTATGTTGTTACAGGCAATTATTGTCAAGATTGAAAAAGGTTATTTCGCATTAATTATAACACTAAAAGATTTCTAATTGATGTTAAACCACACTGACACTATACCTATTCCATATTCCGGGAGAATATTATTAAAATATGGTTGGAGTTATGGACTGTATTTGACAGAAACTATTTCACATTGCCAATAAACATATTTGTTACAAATTTTAGGAATGTGTGAACAGGACTGCATTATAGTTGGACTGAAGGTTCAGAGGAATGCTATAGTTGGACCGAAAGGGCACAGACTAATGTTCTAGTTGGACTTGCGTTAGAACAGGTTTCTGTTAAGAAGAGCATGAATGGCAACAGGTGGAACACACGTGCTTCTCCGGGTTCGTTCGGCTAAATGTGATGGAGAGGTGAAGAATGGGTTTGGAGTGATGTCGCCTTCCTTTGTTTTTGATTCCTGCTTTTACGAGTTGCTACTTAGTGTACGATCCATGTTTTCGTAAGATCGATTGAAGCGATTTGCCATGTGCTTTTAAGGATATATTGTCCCAAAGAATTCTTCATCACATGTGTTTATACTAAAGTGTAGCATTATGGAGATCTCGGTTTGAGTGAATAGTTTTTCAAGCTTCGTTTCCTCATCCTGATGTTAAGCATGCTTTGGTAAGACTTTTTTCTCAACTGCAGTTCAAGCTTCCTTTTTCTCAATATGTTGCAACATTCTTATAGTAACTATTACAGATAAAATAATATTTTTTTCCACAAGTATCACATTTTTATAGTAACTATACACATTTTGCATACACGTGTTTTAATGGTTTTTATAGATTTTGATGTGTCGAATGTATGTTCTACAGTAATGTCGTGCTGAATTGTTAATAAATAGTGTTTTTCTTGCCTAACTCAATCTTGTGCTCTTGCCTTTGGTGTACTAATCATTTATACGATCACAGTGCCATTTTTTATGTATTTCTTTTCAGCTATAGGGTTAGGCCCAACTTAACATTTTTAGTCACACCATAACAGAATGAAAGGAAAGATGCAAGTCTTAATCTACACTAAGATAATCTAAATGTAAGTTTAATTATCGCTTAAATATGTTCAAGAAAAGATTTATGTTCAAAGCAATAATAATAATTATAATAACCATTCATCGCGAGTTGCTATAAGTCTAATTTAAAAGAGGTTTACGTATTTATTGGATTCATCGCACATGCGTAGTTTAAAACTGTCTCTTCAAAGTAGAAGAAAAACATGAGATAACTTCAGAGAAATTTATGCGTACCTCCAAGTCCTCCGGATCAAGCAAAAATGTTAGACAAAAAGCTAAGAGCTGATTTCTTAAATATAATAAAGACAATGCAAGTTGATAGCATATATAAAATGAAAGATGTACTATTCGACTCTGAATGATGGGTATTTTGCAACTGTTGCGCCTTAGGGTATAGAAAATGCCCTATTAAATTAAACAAGTTTTATTTTAAACAGAGGACAAAGAATTTTATAGAGACAATTTTAATTAATTAATTTTCAAATTAAAATTATCCTAAACGGAAACGACAACATTTATTAATTCGTAGTTTTTATTCCATCACTAGGAGAAACTGAAAGAAACTACAGAGTAAAAGGTAACCTTTTGCTTGGCGCTGAATGGCGACATCTATCCCTTGCGCCAAACAATCTCTAAACACTCTCCCTCAACCGAGACCTTTTTAGAGATCTCAGTAAGATAACCACATTTTTGAAAAAATCCCTTTTAGGCAAATCTGAAGGCAAAGGTAGATAGATTCCTTTGCGCTAATGTTACAAAAGTAATGAAATGTGATAAAATTAAGAAAATTAATTTTAAAATCTACAGTCGTTCTTCATTCGTGTCAATTTCTTATTACTGTTTCAGATAGCCTGGCTTAATGTTATCGAGGAGATATTTGCACTGCTGAGATGTTTATTTCTTTATGATTGCTACCTGTTGAATGATTATGTGTTAATATAAAAAAAAATTGACCAATGTACTGACCGATAAATCTAGCATAAACATATGAAAAACTGAATGATAAAACCTTGACATAGTAAAAAACTGAATGTCATGAAAACAGTATCACAGCGTAAATATTGCAATGTGTAGAAACAATAAAGTCATTGGCTATGTCTGTATTGATCAATATATAATATTTCATTACTTATGTAACATCAGCGTAAAGGAATCTACCTTTGCCTTCAAGATTGCCAAAAAGGGATGAAGAAAGACTCTAGATTTAAAAATTAATTTATTTATTCTAGTTTACAATATAATTCTGCGAACATTACTTTGTCATACGGTAAAATCACATGACATGAAACACTTAAACACTACTAAAATGGGCTCATTTAGAGAACTTCCTCATTACAGAGATAATAGTCACTAAATTCTTAACCCATAAGAGAATGAAAATTATTAAACATTGTGGTGGCAAATTTAATACGTGTGTTTAAAGCATAGGATAAGAATACAGTCAATTTGAACAGTAAAATTAAATCTCCATCGACGTTTAAAACCAAATACTCACGCAGAAAATCATAAAACAATTTTAAAGCTAAGGAGATATTTTTCAATATCAAAAAGGATAAAAGGAACTCTTATTTAAATATCTATCGTTTTCAGCTATTATATATTGAATTTATTAAACAAATCATGGTTCCTCCATGTTTAGTTAAATATCAAATTAAAGTAATCTGTCAAATTGACTATTAAAATTAAATGCTTGATTAATGAAAATTAACTATTTACTTAATTAAAATTAAATAATTAATTGTGACAATATCTTCACTAAAACCTTTTTCATGGCTCATACTATTTGCCAGCAATCTTAATCTTGTCATTTTCTAATAACTATCTTAATTTAAATAAAAGTCATTATGGCTATATATGTATGTTCCGCATCTTCTCTAAACTGATTTCAACCAAACTTTGCACACTTTTTATTTAAGAAAAGAGAAAGGTCACCTTCAGCTTTTCAAAGCCTAAAAGATGCTTAAAATTTTACTTAATTAAAAATTAGGCAAGGAGTTTTTTGGCGATATCTTTCATTTCCATAAATTTGTTCTCTCATGTTGATATTTTTTCAAAATTAATTTTAAACTGAATTCGTAACAATATTCTTTCTGAAGAACAGGAATAATACGAAGAACTGTTTCCAGAAGGAAGAATGCTGAAAGAAAATTTTAATTGTAGACGATTAAAAATTTATATCGGGACCAACAGCTATTGATTTATTTTCATGCTTTAAGTTAATAAATAATTAACTAGTTAATTTAATTGCTTCAAAATATTCATTAAAACCTTTCTTTTACTTTAATAATTGTTAAAAATTTGAAGTACCTATATAACAAATAATAACGTATGGAGAAAACGTTTGTTTTTAAAAATCAGCTGGTTCAATTAATATTCTCATTTCAATTAAAAACGTTTCAGGTCAGAAAAGGAATTTGTGTATTATAATACTTATACAATAGTAATATTTACATCAAAAATGTTAAACAGGAAAACATTTTTATCCGGAGCAAAGCCAGGTATACCAACTTGTTTACTATAAAAAAATTGCGGAAGTGAATTCGGCTGATGGGAACTCATAACTTCGAAGTAATTCTTGCTGTCCAAAAACTTTCAGTATAAAAGTTGTTAGTTATGATAAGGTGATAATTCGCCTAATTGAAATTTTTTCTATGTCTATTCGTAACAATGGTATGGGGAAATGATATGTTGGGGAGTTGATTGAAAATGGCTTTTTAGCTCATAAATTCTAAGGAATTGTGGCTATCAAAAAATTTCAATAAAAAAGTTGTTTGTTGTATTAAGGCGATAATTCGCCTAATTTGAATTTTCTTTCTATCTTCAATCATAAGGGAATTATGTGAAGATGAAATTTCCAGTCCCCCACCATTTCCACCCCCTTTGAGCTGGCTAGCCCATCCGCGAACTATGCCGAGATTTTCACCGTCCGTACAACAATCCCTCGCCAGTTAAAATCTAATCAAAACTATTCTAGTTATCGTGTTTACAAGATAACACGGGCAAAAGCGTTATACATATACGTCTCTACTAATAATAATATCGCTTTTCAACTCATATTTTCTAAGCAATTCTAGCTGTAAAAAACTTTCAATATAAAAGTTGTTCTTTATCATAAGGTTGAAAACGGCTGATTGAAAATGGCTTTTTATCTGATAACTTCTGAGCAATTATAGCTATCAAAAAAGTTTCAGTACAAAAGTTGTTTGTTATGATGAGACAAGAATTCGTCTAATTTCAATTTTCTTTCTATCTTCAATCGTAAGTGAATTATGGGGAAATGAAAATTTCAACCCCCACCATTTCCACCCCCTTTGAGCTGGATAGCCCATCTACGAACTCGACCGAGATTTTCACTGTCCTTACAACATATCCCAAGCTGGTTAAAATTAAATCAAAATTACTCCAGTTATCGTGTTTACAAGATAACATGGAAAAAAGCGTTTATATATATATATATATATATAAAACTTTTTTAACGAAGGGTAGTTTTGGGTTCTAGAGGTCATGATCGGTGAAGATGTGCAGAAATTTTCCGAAAGTCGTGTCATGAGAACCATTTCAAAAATAGGTAGACTTTCTATAAGGAATCTACCTAAAAAATCATTTACTCGCCATAGCATTCCCTTAAATTTAAACAGCGTTCTGAAGATCAAGATTTTGAACTCTTTAAAGAGAACCCATCCAATCAACCGTCTCTTACTTTGTCCTCTAGAGTGTCACCGGGCTTTTCAGCCCAAAACTCATGTTTCCTACATAATCTTCCTTCTATTTTCCTATATGGTTTTCATATTTATTAGGGGTGAAATGCTCTTCAACTATGCATATTAATATGCTCGAGTGTACGCATGCTTCCTCATTGTTCAGCCAACGTCTTAATTAGCATCTAGTCATTGTGTTGCAAAGCTATCCTTGTCGCTTTATTGATATGCAAATTGAATCGGGAAGCATCCTTGTTCTTCGTTTAACAAGACACAAGATGAATTGATTTTTCTATAAAAATGGGACCGCATCTCGGAGATGTTTTAATAATTAATGACGACGTAACCTTCATGACATTTTTATCCGCTATAATTTTCCATCTCGCCATTTTTTTATCTTTCGCTCAAAAATAGAAACAACGTTCCTTTGCTTGTTTCTTACTTTGTATTAAAGTTGCTGAGTTATGATTGGAAGCATTATTTTCTAAATTTCGATGCAAGGTCCTGAATTTAATTTTTTATTTATGTAAAGGACTAGTATCCTTTACAAGGATTTGAGGTATTGTGAACCTACACCATATATCATTTAATGTTTCGCATTGCCATATTTTAAAGGGAAATTTCAATATTTTAACCACAGAAAAAAATTATACTTAGTTGTTGCAGGTATCCGATGTGTTGGTTATGAATATTTCTTGCTATTTATGTCTTATTTGAATGTCAATTTTGAATCATGCTGCTATGACAGCTATGATCTGATCTATTTCCCATTGGATCTATTGTCCAATAGCTAAGAGATTTTACAAAAGGAACCGTAAATTTATCAATGAGTTAACTTTTGATTTAAGTAGTAAAAATAACATGGAATACCTTTTTTAAAAGTTAAAATGGGAATACTTCTGTTATTTTCATCTTGATGTGGTAATGCACTTATTAGAATATATTATTATTTCTTTGTTCTGAAAATGTTTCTAATTCATGCATGCATTATCTTTTGAAGTTAGTAAAATTTTTTGCCGAAAAATTATAAGATAAAATTTTGTGTATTACAGCCAGAGTACTCGGAAACGGAAAAGTGTTTTCCATATCATGCAGGTAGAAATTGTTTTCAAGGGATTATTTAGTTGCAATAATTTGAGTACTTTCAAACAATTTTCCGGACAAACCGAAAACAATACCTTTGTATCGTTCTTCTGGAAGTAGGGGATAATTTTAATTATTCGTATTTCCCGATCAGGAAATGGAACATGTTTTATGTTCTTTTGCTTATGAGTTCGTATTAATTAATGCAATGTTATCAGCAATGCTAATTAGCAATGTTTGCTAATTAATTGAGAATTAAAGTATAAATATTTCAGACGGATTTTCTGTTAACTTTGCTAAACTTTGTTTTTCTTTATTAACCCTTAAAGTCCGATTTTTTTAAATTGTTATTTTTTACTTTAATTTCTTAAATTAAACATGGGAAGGAGATTTAAAAAATCCAATTTTGTTTTAATCATGGTTTATGGCTGAAAAAAGTTTGTTACCATCCGACAACACTGGGCTTTATTTCAGAAAAAAAATTTCCTTTCCTTTCCTATATAATGTCAAATACTGATGAATTGTAATAAATAATAATACGGATAAGGGATTTTCTTCAACATTTTAAAATAAAATATTATATTCTCAAACGTAAAAACAAAGCCAAAAAGATACAGCCTCAAGTTCAAAAACATCAATTTACTTTTATTTTTTATCAGCACTCAGGCTTCTATTTATATGTTGTAAATTTATTTAATGAAAAATTCGGTATGTATCTTATTAGCCACAACAGGCATTAGAGCTTCAGTCTTATTCTCAAGGTTTTAGAAGACAAAATTGGATATGTTGCTTAAAGTCAAATCTGTGCCTTTAAGGTTTAAATGTCGCACAGAAAAGAAAGTATGTTGGTCAGAATTATTTTTCAAAATTAAACTACCATTGGAGGTATTCAAATTCTTGTATCAAGTATTTTTTTCTTACTGTGAGAAAGTTTAAAGAATATTAATATTTTGATAGTGATTAAACACAACAAGTTAGAGATTATTTGTAAAATACTTCTTCTGAAATAAAGCTTAAATGGATAGGCAAATTAAAATACATAACATTTTAGATTAAAATAAGTAAATTAAATTGAGATCTGATTTATCTTAATTGAGATCTGATTTTAGAACATTTTTAAAGTCATAAAAAAGAATATTATTTATATATTTAGCTTTGTGTATTCTCAGAAATAATAAAAATCACACGTAAAATACACTTGAAAACTATTATTTTTAATTCATTTCATAATTTCTTTCAAATAAACATTCTGGTAATACTTTATAGTATTAAGAATTTTTTAAATATTTAAAAACAGCAAAACATGTGTTTTTAAGCTGAAGAAGTTTATCACATGTTGTATCAAATGCAGCTGTGAGAGAAATACAGGGATTGAAAATAACGAAAAAACGACTTAAGCATTTATAAAAACGTAGTAAAGAAAAATTTCGGAGATGTAATTTTAAAATCAATGTACAAAATGTGCCATTTCATGTCTTGTCTCTAAACAAAATGTTACATTTGTGTTTAGAGACGAGAAATCTGGAGAAGGCAGTACATGGGTGGTAGGAACTTCTAATGTTCACTCAGTCTGGATGTAACATGGAGAAATACGGGGATTGAAAATAGAGAAAAATGACTTAAGCATTTATGAAAACGTAGTAAAGAAACGTTTCGGAGAATGTAATTTTAAAATCAGTGTACAAAATGTTTCATTTTCATGTCTCGTCTCTAAACAAAATGTCACATTTATGTTTAGAGACGAGGAAGCTGGAGAAGGCAGTGCATTTGTGGTAGGGCCTTCTAATGTTCACTCAGTCTGGCGGAACAATAAAATGAAATGTGCGCGCGCAGAATCCATTTAAATGTTCTCTTTCTTCACAAAGTTCTCCTATTTCTTGAAAATAACGGTGGATTCACATCAAAAATTGTTTTAACCTGAAACTTTCTTGCCCACAAAACTGCACATTTATATTAAGCAGGCAAATGTGCTAAAAGAATGTCTTTTAAGGCATATACTAGCTGCATGACCCGGCGTTGCACGGGCAATCTTGAATAATGGGATATTCCCGAGCGGAGAGAAGTGAGATCACGTGAGGCCTTCGGATCCATATTTTTTCAAGTGCCCGGCTCCGTTTTTTTTCAACAAATATTGTCACTTACTTTCTCCAAGAAATGTAAATATTCTTTCAAATCTAGTCTTTTTATTACTAATTTTCATATGCCTGCCTCCGATTTATTTTTTTTACATATATTGTCGCTAACGTAAACGTTACGTTCCCCCCAAAACGTATTCTCTTTTCTTTGTTCTTCTGTTTCTACGGCTCTTCTCTGCTGGCTACGTTGTCCCATTACTGCCAATCGTCTATTTCTTTGTTCTTCTGTTTCCTCGGCTCTTCTCTCCTGCCCACGTTGTGCCATAGTTGACAATCGGCGGCTTCTTTCTTCTTCGGTTTCAACCACTCTCCTTTCACGTTTTCTAATTGCCTCCCGTCTACTGGCAACATCCCCTGTAATTCCTCTTTTTCTTTTAGGCATCGGAAAAAGCGAGAATTGAACAAAGCAAAAATAGTAACTTCCAAATATCAGCTTAAAATAGAAGCTTCTACAAATATTTAAACTTGATCAAATCAATGAATAATGATTAAAATCACTAACATAACTAATCTACATCTTTCGGAACATAACTTTACAGAAACTAAACACCCCATTTTAATTTCGTTAAAATGATTGGTTGAACGTTATATCACGGGATAAAAAAAGAATTTATACACTTTCAACAATACATTTTTTTTATTTCTGTCAGCGCCATTTTTTTATTGTTGTTGTAACAATGCTCTTTAAAGTAAACGACTTCAACAATGAAATAAATTTTGAATTGCGCTGTAACAATGAAAAGTATTGTTATAAAGTATCCGAAACAATGAAAAGTATTGTTGTAAATTAGTTTTTAATTAATATCTTTTTCACTAATTAAAATTTCGGAATTTAAATGACCGAAATGGCTTCCCTGGATTATTCCCCATCTTTTGGTACTTTCCGCGCGCTTCTCCGTTCGGCGGTTCGTGAGAAGATAGGCGGACATACATACATACATACATACGTTTGTTTACCTTCGAATTTTAATAGAGTAGATTTTACTATGTTTAATTTTCTGTCTACGTAATACATATATTCCATAAATAATTATTTCTGTTGAGCGTTTTACTTCTATTAAAAATTATAGCATGTATCCTTTTAAAAAAAGTGGTGATCAGATGATATTTTACACCTTCAAATCGATCAGGGGCGTTTTCGAAATCAAACATTTATTCCGACACATATCTTCAAAAAATGACTTAAAAACAAGATAATTGTTTTAGCTCTTTATTTGAATCAACTCCTTCAAATCATTTTTTGGTTATAATTGAATGGCAGACAAAAATGTTTATTAAATAGTGTGATTTGCATATAGAATAATATCGTTACGTGCAATTTAAGATAGAATAATTTACAAAAATAAAACTCACCACGTTTAAATATATTTTTCATTTACAAATAAAAAAAAAGAACTATCATTCGAAGTTTAATCTTTAAAAGTTAAAAATGATAGTGTTAAGAAACTGAAAAACGTTTTAGTTAAAACTGAAACAATTCTTCAGACTGAAGATTTACTTAAAATGTTTTCGATAAGATCCAATTTCTTGAATACCTATTAAATAATAATCATCCACTTCAAAAGTTTATTTAAACATAATTGCATCCATGATAATATTTGATTTCTAGCTACCAAAAGACAAATTGATTTAATAATCCAAAATCAGAATTTCAAGTATCAAATACTAAAGTGAAAAGAGAAAACAAATGGATATCGAAATTTTTCAGCTCATAATAAATACAGTTTTATGTAATTTCTCATCAAAGAGATGAAACTTGATATAATCTACAAAATTCTTACAAAAACTGTTTCCTTTACGAAATCTCTTTTCATTACACAAATATTGCTTAGAATGATTAGTTTCCTTTCGATATTTAATCTTGTAAAAGAGAGAACTTTCATTTCCTGGACTTTTTCACTGTTGTAAGATATGTGATTGCATATAGTAAGATCTCCAGAAAAACTCGAATATTCCTGGCATTTACGTCTTACATTAATTACTAATTTTGTCATTCTTCATATGAAAGAAAGGATAAAAAATCTTTCGTGACTGAATGATAGGAACTTCCTCATTGTAATAATTACGAAATTAAAGAGAGGAAGATAATTATCTTTTCTATTTGAGACGATTTATTAAATATAAATGTCAAGCATTGACAGAAAAACGTTTTCTTGGAACCATATTAAATATTTAAACAAGACAGTAAGAGAAAGCGATGGGAAACAGACTAAATGTCTGATTTATTATTTACTTAAGCAAGTAAGTAAAACGTTTGTTGGATTTTGCATTGATCTTCATAACTGGAAACAGTTTTTGTTAAAAATGCGTTCATGATTTAAAAAATAATAATAGACGCGAGCAAATAATTGATTTAATTCTATCCGAAAACTAGGGAAAGACAAAAAAGAAAATGTGTGAAAGGCTATAAATTAAAATTGGTCGCGATGAATATCAAACAGATGGCAATGGGAAAGTTCATTTGTAAATAATTTTATTGATCAAGAAAAAGAATTTTATTCCATTTTTCTGATTTTTCTCTTATTAATTGTCGCCTGTTGATAATTAATTTTAAATTGGTTACCAAATACTAGTTATCTGGTATTTATGTTAGTTGCATACTGATACGTGCCAGTTTATTTGTATAAATAATAATAATCAAATAAGATATTTTTTTATAAATTCATTGAGTAATTTTACAAGACTACGAGCAGTTAAAATATTGTACTTTATTGAATAAAACTTAAATATATTTCAACTAAGATTTCCATTTCTAAAAATTAGGTTTTTATGTTTGTTGTATAAACTTTTAATAAAAGAGTTTGTTGTTTGTAGTACTGAATAAACTAACTATTTATTCAAAGGAAACTTTTTAAACCAATTTTGTAGATATTCCTATGACTTCATTTCAGTAAAAAATTGACATTAAACTCATTTAAAATCTCATTTCTGAAAATTTGTTTACT
This sequence comes from Araneus ventricosus, assembly GCA_013235015.1. Taxonomy (NCBI): domain Eukaryota; kingdom Metazoa; phylum Arthropoda; class Arachnida; order Araneae; family Araneidae; genus Araneus; species Araneus ventricosus. The sequence goes on from BGPR01001531.1 coordinate 89,123, forward strand.
TCCAAAATTTTATTTTAAATTCCATACTCTGTACTTCCATACTTTTTGATGCGGGACAAATAACTGACTAATCGTTTTTGATTAAATATGTTTTCCAAAACCTTTAAAGTTCAATGAGAGCTTATTATAGAATTAATTACCTGTTTGCAATAATTAAACTCTAATATCTGAAGTTTACACTGTGTTTACTCATATGTGTCTATGACACCTCTAACAGAAGAGTAATTTGCAGAAATTAAAATCTAATTCAACAAAGCGGGGAATGAATTAATAAATAAATTAAATTCAGCAACATACAAAAGCCAAGAAAAATTATGCAAGGACTTATTTCTGTAAATTTGAAAATAAAATATTGGAATTCTGATCAACCACAATTCAATCGAAGTCTGGGTTATATTGACTTCCCTTAATTTATAGTCGCAGGTGGTTAAAATATCAAACCATAAAAAATATAACAAGCAAAGTTTCTTGAATTTTTCAGCTCTTGAAGTCTTTCTCATAAGTCTTGAAAAAAATTAATCTTACGTGAAAATTCTTAATAAAATGCAACAAATAATCCAAACATTATAGGCCTGAGTGGTTAAAGCTCAGATTCATGGTCGAGAGAATGCAGGTTGCTTTGCTATATTTGA
>BGPR01001531.1:112699-139373 GCA_013235015.1 Araneus ventricosus
AAAGGCTCTCAGGTTACTTTTATTATACAGTTAGTTAAAGTAAAATCTTCTTTATTCCAGGTTCATCATTTTAAAAGGCAATGAGGTTACTTTTATTCCACAGTTAATTAAAGTAAAATCGTCTTTATTCCAGGTTCATCATTTCATTTTAAAAGGCGATCAGGTAACTTTCGTTCCACAGTTAGTTAAAGTAAAATCTTCTTTATTCCAGAATCACATCATTTCATTTTAAAAGGCTATCAAGTTACTTTTATTCCAGAGTTAGTTAAAGTAAAATTTTCTTTATTCCAGGATCATCATTTCATTTTAAAAGTCGATCAGGTTACTTTTATTCCGCAGTTAGTTAAAGTGAAATCTCCTTTATTCCAGGGTTATCATTTCATTTTAAAAGGCTATCTAATTACTTTTAAATCTTAGATGATATTTGAATTGTCCCACTCCATGACCATTGTTAACGTACTGCGCGCAAAAGCAGTGCGTGCTAACAGGGAGATTACATTGTACAAAAGATAGCGTTACAACATCGCGGCGAGCTTATGCAGTTGCAAAAATGGAAATCCCCAGAGAATCTGATGGCGATTCTGGAAGTTAAAGTAGAAGTGCGTTTCTCTAAGATTGAAGTAGAAGTAATTAAAAATGAAGTAGTGTTAAAAAGAATTCATTTAAAGAAAATAAAAAAGTGAAATCATTGCATGTATTTATGCGAAGGAATAATTTGTTACTTCATATATTGTTAATTAATATTGCAAAGCTTTTGAAGTTATGAGCTATCATGATTTAGAAGGAAGCTCTGGTAATTAAATACATGAAGAAAGATTGTATTTCATCGTTATACTAATTTATAAAAAGCATTTGTTATTGTAGAATGAAATGCATTCTGCGATTTCTCTGTGAAAGAAGACTAATACGCATACACGCGACAAACCTCTTCGAATGAACTTTATTCTTTTGGTAACATAGTCAGTCAAAGAGAATCTGCAAGATAGTATGAAAATTTGTAAATTAGTACAGTAAACCCCGGTTTTACGAAACTCGAGTTATCCGAAATGCCTCTGAATTCGCAAATCCAAAATCACGTACTCAACTGCTCGGAAATAATAGCGAGGGGAGGTTTTTTGGAAACGATATCCCCACTTTTTTCTTTTAAGCATCCCCAAGAAAGTCAGTGATAATTTTTAGAATGCTAAAATTTAAATGAATGGGTATTAACAATACTAATTACTATATCGTTTACCTGTGACTGTCCAGCGCAATGTGTTCGAACTCGCCGGTGAGAATAATGCGCCTGGTGGAGGGTTAACTTTAATAAAGAACATAAGTGTAGCCTGGAAAGAGAGTTTTGAATTCGTTCTACGCTCAGAACATTAAAAAAATTACATGCTGTAATTAGATACAAAATTGTAATAGATGTTTATGGCTTAACTGAAAAAATCGTAATTAACCGGTGTTGTACCGTAATTTTAAAATTTTAACAACAGAAATTGCAATATATTCTTTTCTTCATTTAAGATATATTATGAAATGCAGAGAAATTATTGAGTAAATGCACTGAATAAAATACACAAATATATCAAATTTCCTGTGAGATTTAGGAACATTGCATAAAATATTTTTTGAAATCTGACGACTCATTTCTTGAACAAACAATACTCTTCCGAAGACTATGCACAGTCACATTTTATAGAAGAGAGCGAATTTATTTCGTGTCACTTGTCAAGAGGGTTTCTTTAGTCATTGATTTAACGAGAGAATTTCGTATTTTCATTAAATTAAACCTTCAAATTTTCCGGAAAAATTGTAATAAAAAGATAGGTGCATCATTGTTTTATATGTAGGCAATAATTTTAATGATTTCTGACCTCGATCTACTGGAGAAAACTAAATACTCTTTCTGGACGTTATAATTTGAAATTATCCTTGAATATCGTCCCGGGAGCAATGATAGTAGATGAGCGGACAATTCAAAAATGATTTCTGACCTCGATCTACTGGAGAAAACTAAATACTCTTTCTGGACGTTATAATTTGAAATTATCCTTGAATATCGTCCCGGGATCAATGATAGTAGATGAGAGGACAATTCAAAGCTTAGTATTACATACGGATGTTCTGTTAATTTTATTCCTAAAGCTCTTTTCAAATGTTATATTTCATAGAGTCTAACTTAGTAGAGAGAGAAGAATTATATTTCAAATTAAATTACTTATTAGAAATATTTCGCTTAATAAGATGGGAATTTTGTTTCATACAAAGTACAAGTATTATAGGAGGCGTATTTTTGCATTAATTGAGATAAAAGTTGTTTAATATCAAAAGTAGCTATTGTCCATAACTAACATTTGTTTTTCCCCAAATATGAGCTCAAATTGATATACAATATGCAAAATGCAAATATCCCAGAGAGCAATTTTAGTTTGCAGCAGACTTGCACTGCAACTCTGCAAGCTTACAGCAAATTTGTCATGACAAGAGTGCAAGTGTGAAACAAGTTTGCAGAAAGTTAACGCAAGCTTCGAAGTCACCATGGGACGAACTTGCAGCAAGCTTGCCGCAAACTTGCATTGCAAACTCATTGCAAAAACAGAGTACGAACACAACCCGGGATAGAACACGCAACCTACCGCTTGGTAACCTGAGGTCTAAACCACTCGACCAGCTCGGCTTCGAGAGGAGAAGATAGATTTCGCTAATACATCGTTCGATTCGATTCGTATACGATTTATTTTAAAATATTTTCTTGATTACATTAATTTTTTGAGTTGAGAATATGATTTGAAGTCAATGAGAGAGCGATTTTCGCTAATAACTACGTTTTGCTAGTAGAATAGATTATGAAATTAGAGTTCAAAAGTAATTACTTTAAAATGGGACAAAATGTATAAGCTATTATTTTTCAACAAACATTGACTGTTTTTTCGGTTTAAATTTGTTTATAAACGTTAAAATTTCAACATTAAGAAAAAGGCGATATAGTTTTCTTTAAAGTAAAATCTTTTAGTAAGAAGATGAAAAATGTTTCAAAATTTTTTTTTATAAAAAAGTTAGTTTTTTCACAAATTATCATTGATTTATTGAATTAATGAAAAGAAGGACGGTCTAGGAGATGCTATTAAAAATCGGATGTTTTTCTAAAAAATAGAGACAAAGATAATTATCTCTTTGTGCTATTTTTTGCATCAAGCTTGTTTTGCAAATTTGCATTGCAAAGGAGGTGGCGCTATTTGTCACGGTGAACTTGCTACAAGTTCGCTTCAAATTTGACGCGTCAAATTTGCTATGACAAGCTAATATCAAGTCAAAATCAAACTTGCTGCAAACTTACATGCTATCTGGGATATGAAAAATTATTACTTTGGGTGAAGTTCGGAGGTAGATGTAAGAAGGTGGCAGTTGATTAAATCCAAAATTACTTCATTAGAACTCTTCAATTATTATCTTTAATGAATCAAGAATGATTTTAAAATCTTAAGATATTTTAAGTCGTTCGATGCCATGACCATTATTCAGAAAGTGGGCGTAAATGCAGCGTGTGTTATCAAGAAGTATCTTACATCATAAAAAGAGAAAGATGGTGGTATTCGTGCCTTTTTCATATGGCTGAGAAAACGGGGAAAGTCCCAAAGATCTCGAGACTTTTTTAAGTTAAAGTAGATTTGTGGTTCTCTAAGATCGAAGTAGAAATAATTCGATTATAATTAAAAATTAAGTGGTTTTAGAAAAGATTTAATCTAAAGGAGATTTAAAATTTTAAAATCATTTCATATATTTTTTTAATGAATTTTTATAATCTTAAAATTCCGCTAGTATGCAAGGTGTATGTCCGCTGTCTCAGTATTCGATGAGCGGTTGAGATGATCTCAGTACGAAAGATCTGAAATCCAACTCAAGTATCAGCTGAAAATAAAAGGATCTCGAATCATTTTTTCATTTTCTAATCAACGGATTTTACATATCTTTTGAAAGTAAAAGAAAAGCAAAGGCTGGTATGATCTTCCTTACAAAAAGTTTTTGTTTATAATGGAACTTTTCGTCCATCATAGATTGTTTGCTTTGATTACTTTTAAGATATTTAATCTTGTAGAATAGAGTTATTTTGCTTTTCTTTCATATTTTTTCAGTTTGGTATGAATTAGGAATGCCGAATCTGTTTCGGTTTTACCAAACGCAAAATGTGAGGATCAACTTAAATCCTACACATACGAGTTTTGCAACATTGGTTTCAGAATTTATCAAATAATTCAAAATTAAATATTAACGGAAACTCATGTCATACATTAATTACTATTTTCGTCGCAATTTCAAGTAATGAAAGCATTTAAAAGCGTTTTAGAAGAATGAAAGACAGGAATTTCTTTGCATCAATAACTGCTTAAATTCAATAAGGAAGATAATTATCATTGCTATTCTAGATGATTTATTAAATGCTTACAGTTAAATATTCACAAAGACGTATTTTTTCTGGAAGTACGTTAAATATTTCAACAAGACCTTTTTCCTTCGAAAGCAAGGAAAATGTTTGATTAATTATTTCCTTAAAAGTTTGGCGGATTTTGTGCTCCGACCTTCAAAACAGGAAAAAGTTCCTTTTTTAAAAGAGCAAGTGATAGAAGTGAAATATACTTTAAACTAAAAGTTACATATCTTTAATCGTTTTGAATAATAGTAGTCGAAATATAGTATTTTATTGCATGAAAATTTTGAATTTATCCATAATTTCGCTTGTTAATTTTATGAATTCTTTCAAAATTTGCAAAATGTAAAGCTTCGAATGTAAGCGATTTCTAAAAATTATTTTTCTTTCTGTATTTCTTCATATTTTGTACAGAATATCTTAACTTACAATAATGATAAATTATCTTTATAAAAATAATTTTAACGGCTTGATATGTTTGGTTTAAAAGGATGTTTTAAAAAATTTAAGTAAAAATAAAAATTTATAGTTTGTATAAAATCGGTTACTAAAAAAGAAATTATTATCACCACAGAAATTCGTAGTTTAGCCTCTTTAAGCATCACTTGTTTATATCATAAATCAAAAAGATTTGTAGAAAATTAACTGAGTGGTTTTCTGAGTTAAAATAGTGTTTGTTATTTCCTTTTCTTCTAGATTCTAAGAAATTTCATCCGCTTTCTAAGATTACAAGATAATTTATTCGTAAAAAGTATTTAAGTCAAATTAAAAATTAATAATCTGTATAAATCAGTTACTGAAAAAATTATTTTCACTTCGTGTAAATTCGCTAATTAACCTATTCAGACATCACTTGAATATATTATATATCATAGAGATTAAATGAAAAACAACTTAGCAATTAAGTACTTTTAAATATTGATTTTTAATCCTTTTTCATCAAGATTCTCAGAAATTTTATTTGCTTAGTCAAATTGTAAAGTAATTTTTTCGTAAAAGAACTGAATAAATTAAAAAATATATATGGTTCCATTTATAAGTTTCTCAGAATAACTCCTATCAATTTGTTTCAACACGTGTGCACTGATTGAGAAAAATTCATTATTGCTTTTTGTTCATTTCTTTTCTTTTTTCAATTCAGGGATTTTCTAAAATTAAATCGTTTTTCGGGATAAATATAGTGATAAGAATTATTTTTCTGAAATCACTTCACCGTTTCTATGAATCCTATAGATGTGAGTATTGATTTTTATAGCGAAAACATTTTTTCCCTTTTCCTAAGAATATCAATCAACATTATAATAAATTGCTAGTAGTCAGTTTGAATTCACATTAGAAATATTTATGAGAAAATTTTAAACCACCATATTAATTATTTGGAGAGACTGAAATTTATAAAACGTATTAAAACTAGTTCTTTTTAAAACTGTGTTTTGAGATTCGCATTTGATTCACTAAAAATAATAAGTAGAATAATTTTTTAAAAATTGCAAGTCAGCTCTAAAAACTTTTGATTGGTAGGCTCGATCTGTACTGTGCAGCCAGTAAAACGCCAAAGCCGCGAATTTGTCACAGTAACATATTGCAGTTCCTTGCTTTTGCGTATGTCAAATATTGTATTACTCTAAATTCATTGCACTTAAAGTGATTTCGGTCTTGCTAATATGTTAACTTTATGTTTTACCTTAGCATTAATTTGCCTATTTTTGAACACAAGTGGAATTGTTAAATTTGTTGCTAACCCCAGTAGTACAATAATACTGTAAAATATTTTTGATAATATTGAAAAAAACTGTGAATATTGTAGGAATATCGAATGCTATATCTAATTTTTTAAAAGTTTTGTAAACTTAAAATTTTGGCACAAATATAATAGTTTCAGCTTAACAATTCATGTTATTTGAGATTTTATTTCAAAAAATTTAATGGAATAATTTTTCGCAAAAAAAGCAGAATACTGGATAACACTGTGTAAACAATATTGAAAATTCTATATTCCGACAACGTTGATAGATGTAGTGGTGACACTATTGAAAATTCTATATTTCCACAACGTTGATCAATGTAGTGGTGACAATACTGAAAATTCTATATTCCCACAACATTGATCATTGTAGTGGTGACTATAATGAAAATTCTATATTCCCACAACGTTGATCAATGAAGTAGTGACAATATTGAAAATTCTATATTCCCACAACGTTGATCAATGTAGTGGTGACAATAATGAAAATTCTATATTCCCACAACGTTGATGTGTGTAATGTAATGGTGGCAATATCGAAAATTCTATATTCCCACAACGTTGATCATTGTAGTGGTGACAATAATGAAAATTTTATATTCCCACAAAGTTGATAAATGTAGTGGTGACAATAATGAAAATTCTATATTCCCACAAAGTTGATCAATATAGTGACGACAATATTGTAAATTTTTCATTTAACAATATAACACAACGTTTTATTATTCCTCTTTTTTTATCCTTAGTGACTATTACCCTAATATGTTTAAATTTATCTGGTTTTGATTCTTTGTCTCTGTTTTAAAAAAAATCCAATTTTTAATAAAATTTCCTAGATCGTCCTTTTTTATTAATAATTCAATTAGTCAATGATAAATTGAAAAAAACCAACTAGGCACTTTAATGAAAAATATTATTTTTGAAAAATTTTCCATCCCTAATTTTAAGAAATATATAACATGCCCAAATCATCCTGTTTTAGCAAATTATCAGTTGAGCAACTTGCACTTTAAAGAAAACTATACATCATCTTTTTCTTAATGTTGAATTTTAACATTTATAAACAAAATTAAACCCTTAAAACAGTCAATGTTTGTTGAAAAATAATAATTTTCTTTGTGTCCCATATTTTAACAGCAATTACTTTTGAACCCTAATTTCATAATTTATTCTACTAGCAAAACTCAGTTACTAACGAAAATCACTCTCTCTCTCTTTGACTTGAAATCATATGCTCAACTCAAAAATATAAAAAGTTAATTATTTATTTATTCAAAGAAAGCACACTACAGAGTTGACTCCACTTACAGAGTGCGTGATCAAAAACATACAAAGAACACAAGCCACAAAGTGATTTAGAAACACAAAGAAAAAAAAGTAACAGCAGAGAATACAACAAAGCTCAAAACCACATTTAAATATAAAAATGTAAACACATAAATGATTTAAAACGAAAACGCGCAATTACAAAAGCACTAAAAACACACTAAGTTTCCAAAAATCCATGTTACGTACAGTCACATTAAAATCATAAAAAAATCACAATTTCTTTTTAAATTTAGAATATTAAATCAAAAAACCATTAAAAAAGCAGGGGTCAAAAAGTGAAACACACACAAACACTAGAACAATGCATAAAAAGCTTAATATGTATAGTCAAGCGTAAGGAAAGAAATAGAAATCAGGTCAAGTATTTAAAAGTTAAAAACAATTCGATTTAAAAATATTAGGTGACATATGATAAATGTCCAGTTAGCCAGAGATCCTGTTAAAAGATAAAATTGATTCAACGAGAACCTGTTAATATAATTAAATTTTGAATACATATTTTGAAAAGAACTTTGGTTCCATAAATATCTGGCAGGCACAGCGAAATTTATAGAGCTCAGTATATGAGTACAATCGATCGAACCATTCATAACCTTGTAGAAGAAAAGAACACAAGAAACTTCTCGTCTGGAACTCAAACTAGGTATATTAAACATATCACGTAGACATGAAGAAGATACACGTTGTAAGTAAAATCCATTTTTCTTGTAAAGTAAATATCGCAAGAAGTTGGTTTGAATTCTCTCAATAATTTCAATTTTATTACGGTAATTGGGATCCCAAATAATACTACAGTATTTCAGACTGGATCCTACAATTAACTCAAGAAGGCAATTCAGGATAATATGTGTAGATGCACGATACTTCGTATCAAGCCAATCTGTTTTAGCGCAATCTATCGTCAGCTATCAAGGTCTCGCTGGTTGAGAGTGGTTAGTAAGTTGGCCGGGGTTCGATTCCAAGGCTCGTATGTGTAAAAATTGTCTTATTATAAAATAATCAAACGATGCGGAATGGAAACAATATTTTTACAAAAAATCTAAGTAATTAGGTTTCATATTAGAAATATTTAGAATTCTGGGGAAATAAATAGTACATTATTGAAACAAGGTTGAACCGTATTGTATAATATGCGAATACGTGGAGAAATAGCCAATACACTAACACATATGTCGTACCGTGAAATCAATTTCAAGATAGCATTCTGGTAAAAATATGTGCCAAGAGAGCGAAGGAAGTTCTTCACAGCCTGCCGCACCTCTTCATATCTCACTTTCTCTTCAGAATAACCACAGGCGATGAGACATGGTTGCACAACTTTACCCCAGATACCAAGTCCTCCTCAATGACGTGGAAGAAGCATCCCAGCTCACTTGTAACGAAAAAATTCAAAGTGTCGCACTCCGCAGGGAAGGTTATGCTAACAGTGTTCTGGGACTCGAAGGGTGTCATTTTGATTAATTTCTTCACTTCAGGGACCATCAATGCGTCACACTATTTCCTCACCTTCACCAAACTGAAGACCGCCATTCGATACAAGACACCAGGGCTCTTGAGTCGAGGAGCTTTGTTCTTGGATGATAATGCAAGACCCAACACAAGAAAGAACACAAAAGAACACATTCTTCGCCTGGGATGGGAGAGATTGTATGACCCCGCCTACAGTCCCGATCTTGCCGCATTAGACCCGGCCTACAGCCCCTATCTTGCCGCATTAGACCCGGCCTACAATCCCTATCTTGCCGCATTAGACCCGGCAAACAGCCCCATGTTCCCGCATTAGAATTTCACTTTCTTCCTGCATCGAAGTCAGCACTATCAGGACGTCACTTCCGAAGAAATAAAGAGGAGCGGTAGGCTGTGAAGAACTCGCTGGTCATTGATTTTTACCAGGATGCTTTCTTGAAATTGATTTCACGGTGCGACAAATGTATCAGTGTCGGTGGCGAATATATGAAGAAATAGCCAACAGTTTGTACTTTGTTATGCGATTGAAGGTTTCTGTTTGTAATAAAGCTTCCTTGTAAAAAAGTATGACAAAACTTACTTTCGAAACGTCCCTCGTGTAAGTATACTCCAGTCTCTCCGGCCAAGCACCTGTTTTGAAAAGATGCCTTCAAATTTTGTTTGAGCAATATAATTTAAACAAATTAAACTTCATGTCCCCTAGTGAGGTTTAGGACATAATTTAAGAATTACGAACTGTGTTGTGGGGATTTTTCATCATGCATTGTAAACAATTGCATCAATTACAAAAGGCTATAACTTTCTATTAAACAACGATAGGAAGAAAAATGTTGAACACAATACAAAAGGAAACTTAAGGTTTTGTTTCAGTACGTAATAATTGTTCTATGTGACTTCCCTACGTCACAAGGACAACATTAGTGTGATAGTTAGGTTTACCATATGTCCCGTATGTACGGGACTGTCACAGTATTCTACTACTCAGTCCCATATTACTATTTGTCCCGTTTCTTCCCTATTATTGATCAGAAGGTCATGCCTAATAAAGCTATGCGAATACGGATTTGCCATTCCAGCCCACATTTACAATGTGGAGAGAATATTTTCCCTGGTTTCTACTCAATGGTTGGACGAAAGAAACTGGTTGTCAGTGAAGACAATTGAAGCAATGTTGATTTTGCATCATAATTTTAAAATGACTTGCGCTCAATTTTATAATTATGTGTAAGAGGAAAATGATATAATTAAGAAAGTAAAATCAACTTTAAAATATGACTGGACTAAAAACGATTAGCCTTGCATATTTTTTATTATTCTGCGTGTTCATTTTATTAGATTGCTTAAACTTAATGGGTTTTTTTTATCAGAGTAAAATAAACCAGTAGCTACTCACTTTTTTAATGGTTTATTTATTTAGCCCTTAAATGTCCCGTATCAGTGCTTGGCAATTATGACAACCCTAGTGATAAGCCATTTCCCGCCAGACATTGTGAAGCATTCTCTGTGCCTACTTTCAGTTCTTTCGCTTTTCCACCCAAAGATGGTGTTAACACAGAGACTACGACATATTCTAATGAAATGAAGACAGAAGAAATAATTTCAGATGATTTAGATTCCTATTTGCAGAACGTGCATGCGGCTATCTAATGCGCATCCATGGTTGCGAACATGATTCACAATGGTCCCTATTACCAAGGGAAGTCACATAGAACAGTTCCATTCCCATTCCATAACCTAGGAGGGTTCGACTCAACCCAATGGGTCTAGAGTCTTTAGACGACCCACTAGAAAAGAGAAACATGGGCACGAATGAAATGAAGACAGAAGAAATGTTTTCAGATGATTCGGATATCCAGATGCAGAACGTGCATGCGGCTGTCTAATGCGCATCCATGGTTGCGAACATGCTTCACAATGGTCCGTGTGACCAAAGGAAGTCACATAGAACAGTTCCATTCCCATTCCATTACCTAGGAGAGTCGGCTCAATGGTTGTAGAGTCTTTTGATGACCCCTAAGAAAGCGAAACATGAGCACAAATTGTGGTTGCTGACATCGATTACAAACAACCTCACCATATTTAAAAAGACAAGTTAAATATTTTAATAGAGGTGTTACTTAAGAGCAATATCACACAATTCTTGCACTTACTAACATAACAGCTACAAACAGAAAAATGCACAACAAAATTGCGGTGATAACAATGCAAGAGACAAACCAAACACAAATCAAAAAAATACAAAGCAAACAAAACACAGTGACATAACATCTACAGACACAAAAATGCAGAACAAAACGGCGGTGATTATAATACAAGACACAACCCCAAACAGAACACAAAGCAAATAACACCCAAAAATTCAAAGCAAACAGAACACAAAATTACAAAACAAGCAAAACACAAAATTACAAAACAAGCAAAACACAAAATTACAAAACAAGCAAAACACAAAATTACAAAACAAACAAAACACAAAATTACAAAACTAACAAAACACAAAATTGCAAAACAAACAATAGACAGACAAAACAAAAACGAAAACAAAACAAAAAGCACATAATACAAAAGGGGGAAAGCAGAGAGGGGGAAGAATAGGTAAAAACCGAAACACAGAACAAAAAAGCAACACAAAATAATCAATTTCTATGTAAAGGATCGACTTTAAACAACAAATAACAAGTCTATAAGAAATTTAAAAAAGAAAAAGCGATAAGAATGAAAATAAGAAAAAATAATAAAAATTATTATTATTTTATTATCATTATTATTATTAGATGAGAAAAGGCTTTTTAAATGAAGAATAAAATACTATTCATATCAACTTATACTAGAACTCAACAAACACCCTACCGAGGGAAGGGAAGGAAGAGCAACCTTTTCCGTAAGTAATCATATCACAAGCTCTCCGGACTTATAATCCGTTCACAAATTTCCTTCTGATTTGTGTCCAACATCTTTCTTCCTATCTTCGTTTACAAGGAAGTCTTAGCCATTCGAAATTTGTACATTTGTTTCAAACAACCCTGTATTTTTTCCTCTAGGCAAAAGCATGATATTTGGTGTGTTTTGACATTTTGTTCCACCATTTCATCTTCAACTGTCTTTCGCCATTAGAACACTCCTTTTATTATGTCTCTCCATGTGCAAGCAAATAAGATTCCCATTTTCGATTCCTGAGGAATTCTGGCAGATGCATCTGCCGTTCTGCCATCACTTTCCCGTAGGGACGGGAAAAACCAACCACCTTTAACCGAAAACCGGTTTTTTTCGGTTATTTTTTGTCACTGTTAGAAATAGTTATATTTTAAAATCCAATAACCGGGTAAAAAACTCGGATCAGAAGATAGGCTTCATTTAAGGTTCGATTAGACAAAAATTTACCAAATTATGAAGCTTTGAATTTCATCATCTTAGGCCAATCACCGACAACCGCTTCCTCAAAGCGTCTTCAGGTTGGCGGATTATTGAAACAGTCGTTATGAACAGATAAGTATTGGCCAATGGATTGATATCCTGTAAAGACAATATTAATAAAAAAATTGTCTACCAAAATTATAAAAATTATTATAATAATTAATTAATAATTAATAAATAAATAAATAAATAATTATTAATATAATAATTAATTAATTAAACTACCAACGGCGTTTATTTTTTGTTTAAAAAAACCTAAAATCGGTTATTTCCAAACTCGGTTATTTTGAGCGGTATATAACCGCCAGGTTAAACCCGAGGTGAAAAGAACCTGAATAACCGAAAACTGGATATTTTCGCAATAACCGACTGGTTAAACCCGAGGTGAAAAGAACCTGAATAACCGAAAACTGGATATTTTCACAATAACCGCCATTCCTACGTCTAAGATATCATAATCTTGATCACTGGTTTCGTGTGGAAAACAAATTCCTGGATAGAGAAAGAATTCAAAATTGAGAGACAGAAAACGGATATGCGAAAAAGAACGCAACGGAGGATAAGGGAAGAAAAAAAAGAGAATGGAATTTTAAAAATTCAAACCTGGTCTGCGCGCATTCAAGTCTCATAGAACCTTACATTTTACGCTTGTCATTTGATATCTGGTTTTATCTTTGGAGTACTTCTCCGGCTCTTTTCTGACATACGTATCTCATTTCAAGAAGAATGATGAGGAAAGTTGGATATGATACCGTATTGTTGCGATATAAATTGGTTCTGCAAGAACTCACTGAGTTAAACGACTAAAATTTTATATCTCTGTTAATAAAACTGAATTTTGTATACGAAATGTTATTCCCAAGAATAAAGAATGTGAAGGCCATGAAATATTTCTTTCCTGAAAAAGTATTATCATCATTCAGTATGTATTTGTGCTGTTGTACTTATTCCTATTTCAAGTCAAAATATTGGTTAATTGATTGTACAGATGAGAATAGAATATCTTTTGGTAAAAGGTTTCTGAATATTTCGAACGGTAAAAGTTTTTATCTATGTTATTGTGATTTCTGGTGAGTAAATTGTTCTAAAAATAATATTATTCACAAGAATAAAGGAGAGGAATGACAAAGAAACATGGTTGTTCGGAAGTATGATTCTATATGAAATTTCACACTGATTTGCAGATGTCATAACAAATATAAATTTAACAAAATAGTTTAATAATTTTAGAATAATTATTGACTGTTGACATTATTGAATTGTGCAGGATTAAGCATTTTGCTTCTCACATAAAATTAAAATTTCCATCTATTCCACTCCTTTTGGAAGTTATATACGACATATATAACCGGATGTCTTATTTCAGATCTATAAAACAAATAGGGAAAATATGCTAACAAAAATTTAAAATCATGTTTTACAAGTGATTACATTAATGCCCAAGATAAAATAACGCATGTTAATTAAAAACGTTAAATCATTACTCCAATTAAAGAATTTATCTTACTTTTTAAAGACATCAATATTATTCTTCATTTCAATCTTAGCTGGAATGTTATCAGAAAACTAAAACCAACTCTGAATGTAACATATTCAAGAAAGCATAAAGTTAAAACTTCTTTCTTCAAAAAAAGATACCTATCTATTCGTTATTAAGACGGTAGCCTAATCTATTCTACAGTTATATACTCTTCAGAAATTCAAATCCCTTGCAACGAACCCATATAAAAAATTTCAATATCTCCCATTCTTGAACACTAAGAATAACAACAAAATTCTATTAAAAAACCAGAAAAATCAATCAAGATTTGAGGAGAAATTTTATATTTAAGCAACTTTCCAAAGGAAAATCGCGGAAGCAAAGATCAAAAAGTAAAAATCCCCATCTAGAAGAGTAAAACTTCGCAGATCTCGCCGATAAAGGTACTGCAGATGAAACATCTGGAAATAACACAGACTTCAAACCTCTCGGATGCCTGGCAAATCAAATATATACCACGACAGCATCTTCTTAATCTCGCGAGGGCTTTTATGACCACACACCCCGATTCCACCATCTCCAAATTCAATTTGCATGGAAGGGGAATCAAACTTTTTTACGCGACTTCTCGAAGCCTCCTGGTCCCATTTGAATACATTTAAGGGGCTTTACTCTAGGCAAAGTTTAGTCGGAAAAAGCGATATACACCAATTTTTGGCAAATGCCAGCACTCGGGTGATTTTGGTTTTATGTCTCATTTTTATTCGGCAGATGTTTTACATGTCTTGAACTTTTCCAGTAAGGGTTCTGATGTTCATCGATGCAGAGGAGTTTTATATTTGGGGAAGGAGCCTAGCAGTATTAGGTTTTTATACACGGTTTTCTCCATTTCCCTGTGATGCCTATTATGATAAGTCCCTTGGGTTTAAATCGGTTTGGTAACATTTCGTCTTACTATTTTGACATGAGAACGTCTTTCCGCTCGTTACAGTGATAGTCGGTCGAACTTTCTTGTGGGACAAAATACCGTCAGATTCGAATCGCTAATAACTACGAGACTAATAATGCGAAAAGAATGGTTGACCCCACAACGGATAGATCATATATGTAAGAGTTTGTCGCATAGTCTTTGTTTTGACTGTGACGTCATCGTACCGGTGTAGGCGCATGCGCGTGATTGTTATGAATTAGCTTCATGTAAGGTTATAAAAGCGTGAAAACGCTTTTAGCTAGGAAGTTGATTATCATTTAAAAGAGCTTGAGGAGTATTACTAGGACCCAAAGTGAGACAATAAAAATATTTATCATAATATAAGTAAAAATTGGTATTAAATTGAAAATTTCAAACTCCGCATGTTTTTTATTATAATATGCAGAGTTTTCTTTCGAATTGTAGGAAAGTTACAGAATACTTGACAATACGTAAAAGAAACATTGCATTAAAAATTGGATTCAAAATTTTGAATATTACGGGAAATATGAGCATTTGTAGTAAATAACGTTTTACTGCGCACACGCGAAATGTAGTTCTATATACTGTCAACAGATGGTACCAACAAAATCTACTCTAAATAAAACATAAGAAAGACGCAGGTCGGGACCGCGCCGTAGACGTTTCAAGAAAGCTTCGGGATAAAATCATAAAACAAGTAATTCGTATTAATTTGTAATTTAATTATCAATCTCCTTAATACAATATTTATACAGAGTAGTAAAATGGTTACAGAATAAATAAATCAGAAGCTACCGATCCTTGCTACATGCGATAAACTTGTGATTTATCTATTCTGTAACCATTATACTACTCCGTGTAAATATTGTATTAAGAATGCTGAAATTTTATCAATTTAGCAAGCACGCCGAACCCACTCACCTACTCTTATTATATATATCGTTTTAGCGGTCGACGGGGAACTACAGTGAAACCTCGCATAACGAGCATAATTCGTTCCGGAAGCTTACTCTTTATGCGAAACAATTTTTCCCATGGAAATCAATGCAAAATACGATAATGCGTTCCATGCCGCAAAAAATACTGAAAAAAATTTCATGTATAACATTTATTCAAAGAAATATATATATATGATCATTAAGGAGCCTGAATCATCTTCAACTTAGCTTTTATTCAGTATCAACCTGCATGGAATAAGCATTTTCAGAAATGAAATGCGGAATGAGTGCTAAACACGGACCGATGTACATGTTCTGTTATCCTTATTAGAAGAAATAAGTCAATTACATTACGTCATTGACTCAAATACGTCACTCAACTCGTTACGTCACTCAAATACGTCACACCATTTGTGACGTAGCGTATCAACAACTGTAATTGTTGTAACTGTTGTTGTGTAAAAAATACTGAAAAAAATTTCATGTATAACGTTTATTCGAAGAAAACTATATATAAGATCGTTAAGTAGCCTGAATCATCTTCAACTTAGCTTTTATTCAGACTCAACCAAAATGGAATAAGGATTTTCAGGAATGAAAAGCGGGATGAGTGCTAAGCACGGACTGATGTACCTGATCGGTTATCCGTATTAGAAGAAATAAGTCTTTTACATTATGACTTTGACTCAAATACGTCACTCAACTCGTTACGTCACTCAAATACGACACATCATTTGTGACGTAGGGTATCAACAACTGTAAATGCATGGCAGAAAAATAGTTTTTAAGAAACCGTGGCCTTAACTATTACTGGAATCAAAACATGAAAATAACTAAAGTCATTCGTTTCATGCAAAACGTTTATGACTAAAACCCTTGCTTGATTAACAGTTAAAATAAGTTACAATTAAGCGCAAGTACTAAACACCACGCTAGATAAGAATTTAAATGAAATAAAATCTCCGTGGACATGACAATAACAGACGCAAAATCCGTTATGCAAAACGTTCCTCGTTAAGCTAGTCATTTTTTTCAATTTATTTTGCTCGTTATGCAAGGTTCCACTGTATTTGTGTGTTCGGATCTTCTAGATTCGTAAAAACAGTTCTCTCATAAAAAAGTTTTTAGAAACACTTTATATAAAAAACATATCATAGTATTTTGTATAAAAATTGACTTTTTTCCTCGAATAAAACCAAAAGAATTCTTTTTGATCTTAAATATTGAATTAACAAAGAGCATTAATTTCATTTATTGTCGTTTTTGATTTCCATATTGTTCCAAAAATTATCTAATACTCACAAATGAAGAAGATTAGCTTTAGCCATATAGCTTTTTTTTATGTCGGATACTCGTGACATATAAGTAATAGGAATATTCTATGAAGAGAAAAGGCATCAATACGCATTTTGACTATACGAATTACGAAATAATTTCTAACTCCTATAAGTATATTCAGACCATCAATACTGTCGTTGCAGAAATTTACAAGGAATTACAAAAACATTTGTCATTTATGAATGTTAAAGTGGCGAATGGGCTAGATTTCCTGTTATATTTTTAATAGTACAAATTGAGAAAATAAATAACTTAAATACTTAAAATAATGTTATGCTTATACTCATACTAATATCCACGGAAAATTACGTATGTTATTACAAAAATGATTAAATATAATCCGATAGTCTCATTTGAAAAGTGTTTTTCCGATTAAGTTAAAATCTTTCAATTAGTTAATCAAATTATGATTTATTTGATGCTACTGATTAGTCATACTCGATTTCTAGCATATTTTAAATGGTAGTTTCACGACAATTTTGAAAAATATAATTAGTACACAGTTTTAACTAAGATTTAATCAGAGCATGAATATAATGTATTTATAAAACTGACTTATATGACTAATACCGTAACTTTAATTTTTATGGTAAGAATTTCAAAAGTATTTGCATCTACTTAAGAGCATGGTTATTAAATTATTTTACCTCTAAGTATTAAAACAACTCGAATAACCTCGGAAATATCATTTCTTTTACAAAGTCAGAACTACTAACGGCATCTATATAAAAATAAATATCAATACTTCCCGTCCACAGAGACTAAGAATAACGATCGACTTTGCTATAGTTTCATAAAAGTGGCATAAATCAATCAAGAGTGAGAAAGAGTTTGGATATTTCAGAAAATATCTGAACAAATGCTCAAGGTTTATGCATGGAACTCAACAGTAAAATTTCCTATCAAACTAGTAAAACTTACAAGATCTACTTAGAAAAAGGCATAGAGGAAAGACCCGGAAATTCTTTTCTTTTTGGTGTCTGGCAAAGTAAATTTATATTACGATAGCGTCTTAGTCTCAAGCGAACTTTTATGACTTAACCTTCCTGGAACTGTTTCCAAATTCAATTTGCATGAGAAAGGAATAAAAAATTTTTTGCTGCTTGGCGAGGCATCCTGGCCTCATTTGAATAAGCTTTAAGCGGCTTTACTTTTGGCGAAGTTTGGCCAGAAATAAACAATCAACCTCAATTTTCGGCAAATGTCAAAACTCAAGCAATTTTGCGTTTTATGTCTCACTTTAATTCGGCAGATGTTTTACATGGTTTTGAGTTTCCGGTAAGGGTTCTGATATTATCGGTTCTTGAGTCTTTATATCGATGGTTGGGAAGGAAAATCTACGATGGGTTTATATCCGAGTTACTCAAAGTACCCTCAGATTACGATTACGATCAATTCCTTTGAATTAAATAGAATTGGAAGACTTTCATTTTTTGAAAACACTACTTTTAGAGAAAAACGTTTTTAATGTTTTTGAACAAAGTAGAAAGATAGATTACTTAAATTTTCCTTTTATGAAGGAAAATTTGGTGTGAAAAGGACTCTGACGCAAATGATATCATAAGTATGTTTCATTAGTAAATTGAAATGTGAATATCAAGTGATATTCGGAAAAATATTTCTTAGAGCGCAACAGTAGAAATCGTCTTATGAGTCAAGAAACTCAATTTTATGTCGATATTAAAGAAAAACCATGATATCATTATACGAGATCAGCAGCAATATATGAAATATAAAGTTTTGTTACAAATATTTATTATTCGTTTCATTTGTTTAGTGTCCAAGAAATACCATTAAAATGCATCTGTATGAAATAAAAACTTTAAAGCATAACCAAATGCATTAAGGTTAAATTTTTATGGGTAAATTGACTATTAATTTAATTTATGAATTTGAATTTGAAATTGCAATTGATTAAGGCTTTTTGCAATTATTTATTTTGGAACATATTTTTAACCAGTTTATTTATCTGTAAAGCAGACTCTGTTTATGATGTAAAGACCATTCTACTAATAGGGATTATAAACATTTAATTCATAAGAATTTTGAAATTTTACTATATTTCAGTTATAGAGTTTCAACATAATTGTACAATGTCAGAATAAAAAAGTATATTCGAACTCAAAACATTAATAGAAGTCATTTCTTTTCGTATTACATTCCAGCAGTGGAAATAAAACAACACATTTTATATTATGCATCATAATCATAACGAATGTATATACTTTATACTTTGAAGATAAAGGCCAACCTTAAAGGAAAAAAATTGTTTCTAAAAATGTTAAATCATTTTTATTTTTTCCATTTATCAAAAGCAATATACATCAAAATTCAAATGAAAATAAATTTGTTTGCAAATTAAAAACCCTGATGAAATAAAATTCTAAATTCCTCGAAAACTTTCGCGTTAATTCATAAATTATTCTTTTTGAAATTGAATCGTCGCTGCTCAAGAAAATTTATATTTTACTTCATATACATAAAAAATACAATTTATGTGAATTTGGTAAAGGTTTGGATAATATAACTTTTGCAAACTTCTTTTAGAATTTAGATAAATTTTAAAAGTAAAAATAATTTGATTAACAAATTAAAATATTCTAAACTAAAAATTTTATTTTATTTGGACAACATAAATCTTACTTATTTTACAAAATAGGATTGAAAAATATTTTTGCCAAATATCTTCTAGAATAAATACAACATTATAAAATTTATCTTCTATGTTTTTAATAAGTGTTTTTAAAATAAAATAAAGAATTTCTTAAAAGTTTGAAATACATAGTAACAATATAAACTTAATTCTGAGAAAAGCATGTTTAAATTGATGATTTTCATAGAATTTTGTGAATAAAACATATTTTGCTGATTTAAA
Organism: Araneus ventricosus; assembly: GCA_013235015.1. NCBI lineage: Eukaryota > Metazoa > Arthropoda > Arachnida > Araneae > Araneidae > Araneus > Araneus ventricosus. Next base: position 132,648 of record BGPR01001531.1, read on the forward strand.
ATCCTTTGAAAGTTTAGAAATAAAACTCTTACTTGCAAATTTCTTTTTTATTTACAATAATTAGTGTTTGGAAATCGTCGCATGAAACGTCAAAAAACTTCTAATGAAGATAAATATTCGATGAATAACATCATTTGCAATTATACCATTTGAATAAGTTTTTTTCTTAAAATTTTTTTACGAACTTCAAATACATATTGACTTTGATGATATACTCTCATTTAAAAGGTTAATTAGTATAAGAATAAAGAAACTTTGCAAATTTCATTAGAAATACAGAAAACACATAAAACGTGACGTCAACAAAATGCAAAAGTGCTGTCGAATCAGACGCGACTTTTCTTCTAAAAAACCTTATATTCCTTTTGATTATTTAATACTAGGTATTTTATCTAGGTATTTTATTCTTCGCTCTTAGAACCAGTAATTTGTATCAGAAAATCGTAAAAGTTCTGATGATAAATCAAGAATTTTTAATTTTTATGTACAAGGAGTTTAATGCATAAAAATACATAAACGACAGAATTCTATTTAACCGTTTGTACAACAATCAATCAACTATCTAATTTTTATTTCAAAATATCAGAAAATGATAGTTCTTAATCTAATTGAGTATCGGAAATTTGAATCCTTCTGCATCCTAAAATACAATTTCTTAATAAAAAGCAAAATTTTATCATAACTCAGCCTGATTCAAATCTAAGCAACTTTTTCTGTATAAATATAAAACTGCGTTTCTGGAAAACTATCAGTTCGGATTTTTGTATGTTATATTTCCAATTTTTTAAACATGGAGAGCAAAAAAAATTAGTTTGCATTAAAAATATTTCATTCATTTAGGATATTCCAAACGAAATCATTCTCAGAGTATTTCTCATCAAATCGATTATTTTGAATAAAATGTTTTCGCAATCGTAATAATATGCATATTAAAAAAATCTTCCTTATGTTTGCATTTAATATATTAATTGGAAAAAATTATAAAGTTCCGAATCCTTTTATTAACCTCCGTTCATGTTTTCCTCTCTTTAAATAAAATGTATTAAAATCTCATGCTCATTAAAAGCTAAAATGTATTAAAAGCTACATTTCCAGAAATTCTCCAATTTCTCGTTAAGGAAATATGGAAGTCGAATTACTCCGAAATTTTCAGACGATTATAATTAAAAACAAATGACGAGAAAATGTTTTCCTTGATCAAAAGAGTTTTCTCAATTTTCCCTTTGTTTTAGATTGATTTTCGTTTTCTCGATTCATATTAATTATTTTTCGAAAATAAATTCGAAGTAACGAAACAGAAATTGGTATTTAAAATAAAACTGGTATTTGGCTGTGGACTATTTTCTGCATTTTCATAATTTCTCCTTAAGGAAATATGGAAGTCGAATTATTCCGAAACTTTCAGACGATTATAATTAAAAACAAAGGACGAGAAAATGTCTTCGTTTATCAAAAGAGTTTTCTCAATTTTCCCTCGGCTTTAGATCGATTTTCGTTTTCTCGGTTCATATTAATTATTTCGCGAAAATAAATTCGAAGTAACGAAACAGAAATTGATATTTAAAATAAAATCACTATTCGGCTGTGGAATATTTTCTGCATTTTTCTGTTTATGAATACTTTATTAATTTTAGTTTAATTGCGATAAGAATGATCAAAAAGTAGCCATTTCCAATTGCTGCCATAATGTATGCAGTTTGTTTGGAAAGTAAAATTAATCTAATATTCTCTTAATTGTTATATCGGAATTTTAAAAATTTTATTGCTTTAAAAGAATCAATCCCTCCCATTTTGTAAAATTTAATATTTAAGTTATAATTTCACCAAAGAAAATATTAGCCGCATGTATATTTTAAAGATTTTCTTCTCTTATTTTTAAATCTCCTATCATCGGATTATTGCCTTTGCAGATAATATTTATGCATATTTATCGCATTACGTTTTCTACTACCTATCATTCCTTTTGCATTTTTTTCAATTTATGTTAAAGCTGTTGCTTTTGTGAAATATTTAAAACAGCCTTGGGTCTAAAGTAGCCGAATAGACTTACTTTAGATTAACTAATATTTTTGTTTTGCTTATAATTACTAATATAATAGCCCAGATCTGTCTCTCAATGATTCGGTAACGCTCTGACGTCACCAACAATAAACATTCGCGCCATAGCAGTGTGAGACGTTAAACAGCACTATTTCATTATTAGAGCACCTAAATTTCAGTAATTTTAAATTTAAAAGAGTAATTGTCGTTCTAATTTCAAATTTAATAGCTTTAAAATAGTGAAACAAAATTTGCTATCGATTGATATAAAATTTATCTCGCTATGATCAATAGTTCCCGAGAAGTTTTAAATTATAATATTCATATATTTCAAATTAATTTCCGTTTTTATAATAGAAAGTAGCAAATCAAATGATATAGTTTGGACGCCACGATGCATCTGATTATTTATTTCAATCGTGATGATATAATTTAATAATATTTTTGTGAAATGTTAAAATTTACACAAAGACATCTGAAGTGTAATGAAATTTGTTAAACAACGAAAAAAACTTCACGCGGAATGTTGTTTACCAAGAAGATTTTTGAATAAAGAAATATGTAAATAAAAAAATATTTCCTGTCATAAAACACATGTTTATTTTATTGGTTTTCAATCAATGTTAAACATTTCTCTCACATATATATCTGTTTAAATACGTCAAATTTGACGGGAAATCTCTTGAATAAAGATGCAATTTGCACCTGTCATACCATTACGGGTGTTTTTCTAGTTATGTTATAAAAATGAAAGCATTATCACGGAAATAAATTGCTACCTCTGTTTCTTCCTTTTCGCAATAATAAAAATAGATGCATTTAAATTAGAAAAAGTTTATTTCTACACTCTTTAGTTTCTCTACACCAGTGATAAATAATAAAAATAAAAACTAATTTTAATCACATGCACTTATTAGTATGCCTGTTTAGTATATCAATAAGTAGAAATCACATTCCTGTTACAGAAGTCGTAATGTAAATATTATGTTAAAGATTAATCTAATCCTAGGATCAGAGTTGTGGTGCATTGTTTATATAGAGATACAAATTTATTTAGTTATCACACTAAAATAAAAAAAAATCCCTTTTGGCAAGCTGGAAGGCAAATATATATTCCTTTACGTTAATGTTACAAAAGTAGTGAAATATTACATGTTGATCAATACATACATAACCAATGACTTTATTGTTTCAACACATTGCAATATTTACGTCGTGATTCTGTTTTCATGACATTTAATTTTTAACTATATCAAGGTTTTATCATTCTACTCAGAAGGTTATGCTAGATTCATTCGGCAGTACATTGCTCAAATTTTTTAATATCTCAATACATAATCATTTTATCTAAAATATTTTTATGCACAAAATTCTTTTATCGTCTGACCTTCCTGGTTTTGTAAAAATTAGACAGTCAATTGAAACAAAAGATTATTTAATGAGAATATCAAATAAAGCAGACGATTTTTAATAAGATATTATTATTCAGAAAATTCATTTATCGTCTGCATTGTTTGTAAACTAAATCATTTAATTAAGTCAGACAATTTTTAAAATTGAAATGAAATTATCAATTAAACCAAACGATTTTTTCGTGTGAAATGCTTATAAATAAAAATGAACATATCAATTGAACCAAACGATTTTTAAAAACCTTCGAATACTAATTTTCTTCATATGTTATTAACATTGTTTTAAAGAATGGAATAAAAATGGTTGAATATATTACACATTGCATAGAAAAACATTCAGAACACAAACAATTCCAAGCAATTGAATAAACCAGAATATGCAGAGATTGTTTCATTCTTATTCTGTTTTATAAAATAAGTTTGAACTAAGGAAGCTCGGAGCAAAAAATTTAATTAAGGAAGATTTTTCTGAACGCTTTAGATTTGAGAAATTTTTTTATTAATTGTTTATGAAACAAAACACTGCCAATGCATGTTAGAATATCCCTTGAATTGCAAGAAAGCATTGTTAATGACGTTTCAGGCAGTTTTCTTTCTTATTTCATAATGGAAATCTTGTCTGAGTGAGTTAGTAAAAGCATCCGTTAATAATTTTAGCATGCAACGTCAGCTCATTTGAATATGCTTGAGACATATTTAATTAAAATAATTTTGAACAGAAATGGAAGAAAACTTTTCACATTTTCGAGAAAATATTTTAAAAAATGCGAATATTTATATTAAAATTGTGAATAAATTTTCAAAAAATTATAGGATTTGTCCGGTAGTAAATTTTAAGCAATATAATTTAATATTTCACAATTGTTAACTAGTACAATAGTCAGTTGTACAACATTACAATTGTCGTATTCATAATGATTTATGCTTTTCATTAAAATTGCTTACTTCTTTTTTAAAACTATAATTTTCAAGTTTATCAAAAAAGTCGATTATAATTAATATCTCCTTATTTATTGGAATAACTTATTTTTGATTTCTTAACTAAGTATTGTTTATTAAAACAGTTAAATATTAAAAATAATTTTTGATATTTATCTGTTTTAATAAATAACCATTTTTAAATATAAGAATTTTTATTGTAAAATGTATTGCTTTCTCTAGCTATATTCCTTCGTATATCCATTTTTAAAAAATTCAAATTTTTGGATAAATCGAATTTGTGTTTTGGTACCGTCAGCTTCAAATTTTCCCCGTTTCGTTATACTAGAATCCATTATTCAATCAAAATGTTTTAAATTTTCCCCCTTTCGTTAGACTAGAATCCATTATTCAGTCAAAATGTTTTAAATTTGCCCATTAACCATTTTTAAATATAAGCATTTTTATTGTAAAATGTATTGCTTTCTCTAGCTTATTCCTTTGTATACCCACTTTTAAAAAATTCAAATTTTTGGATAAATCGAATTTGTGTTTTGGCGCCGTCAGCTTCAAATTTGCCCCGTTTCGTTACACTAGAATCCATTATTCAATCAAAATGTTTTAAATTTGCCCCCTTTCGTCATACTAGAATCCATTTTTCAGTCAAAATGTTTGAAATTTGCATTATTTCGTTATACTAGAATCCCTTATTCAGTCAAAATGTTTTAAATTTGGAATATATATCAAGTGGCTGGCAGAATACTGGAATATTCTGATTGTTTTTACAAACGTTGTATTCAACCGTTCTTTGGTGCTTTTTTCGTGGGTCTGCGTTCAATTTTTGTACTCTGCGATTGATTTTTTATCTCTTGCGTGCATTTTCTTCTTTAAACTATTAAACTCCTAATGTGCTTTAAAGGATTTGGTGCCTGTCTATATTTAACTTTTTAATTCTTTCCTTTTTTAAATGGTCTTTTGATTTGATGTTTTAAATATTTTAAAAAAAATTGTATTTTTATCATATTAATATGACAGTATACGAGTTTTAGAATCCTATTATGTCTTTTAATATTTTTGTGATCGTGTAATTTCGTTTAAAATTATTTATGCCTTTGCAAAATAATCTTTATGGTTTTGTGTTCTGAACTTTTGCGTTCTCTGTATTCAACTTTTTATTTTGAGTAGTGTGTTTTTTAATATCTTTAGAATTCACTCATTGCGGCTTTTGTTCTATGTGTGTTTGTTATTTATTACACTCTGTAAATGTAGTTATCTCTGTAGTGTGCATTTCTTTAAATCAATAAATAAAAGATTATGATCTAAGAGAAGAAATATTTTCTATTTTTCTACTATTATTAACATAATAAGCACAGAAGTGGCACTTATTTTAAATAATTATTTCTAATCTAAAAATATGGTTTTAATAGAAGAGTTAATTGGCCAGTGCATTAAATATTGAATATTATTCAGCAGATGCTAAATACAATGTCAGATGAAATTGTCTATTCCTTTTTGTACAAATAAAAACTTAATGCAGTCTCATCACATTATTGTTATGTCATTTTTTTTTTCTTTTCTCCTACGGTAGCACTCGAAGTATTCCTTTTACGTGGTTTTTATTGTCTGGCAAGGGGTTTTTAACATAGCGATCATGCAATAAAAGATGTTATCAGTGTAATAATATATTTTATTATGCGCTTTTAATTAACATGTCTTGTTTCGCTTTGTAAAAAGGAATTTTGCGATAACTTTTTCACTCACTTTCTGGAGCATAAATTGGAGTGTTCTGAAATTTGGTACATTCTTATGGTTCCGATGACATTACAATATTTTAATACTTTCATAACTAAACTAAACGTTAACCATCACACATAATTAAATTTTGATTACATACATAGTTATCCTGCAGTGAATTAGAGAAAGAATTGATAGGAAGATTCCATAATATGTAAAAATGATTATAAAATGAATACAAAACAAATAGGAAATGGTTAAAAGAAAAAAATATTATACATTTTTGGAACATTATTAGATGTGTGCTTTACAAAACTGTTTTTACGAATAGTGTAAGGAAAACAGAAAAACTTCAAACAAGGATCTAGATACAGAATGACAAGCGAAAAAAGTGAGATACCTTGAGGGAGAATTTGACTTGCTCAGTCGAGGTTTACAGCTTTAAAATTCCATTCTATATTTTATTTTTGAGTATCCTTTCTTCGCTCTTTAATATTGATTTCTTTTTCTAGACAGGGACTTTCTTTTCAGGGAACAAAGTTCCAGAAAAAAACACCTCAGGTTGAGATGCAAAGAAATGAGATGAAATGGAGGGAAAGAGACATTTGTTAGAACTCCTGAT
>BGPR01001531.1:139383-152084 GCA_013235015.1 Araneus ventricosus
TCCAGAGAAAAACTCCTCAGATTGAGATGCGAAGAAATGAGATGAGAAGGAGCGAAAGAGACATTTGTTAGAACTCCTGATGATACGAGGAATGAAAATCTAGAACCTTAGTGAAGATGAACAGATTATGTCCTGGGATAATATTGTTCTGGTGGTGCAAAACCATCGTATTGCTGCCGAATTTACAATTTAAATTTAAGAACTGAATGCTTGAATACTGAATGCCATTTACACATTTCCATTTACTTGATTCATGTTTCATAATTGCAAAAATTGAGTTTTGTAATTGATTTTTCACTCAATACTTGATGTATTGGAGTTCCGAAAAATTGTACAGTTGTGTGAGATCGATGACAGTACAGCAATGCAACATATTCAGAACTTAGCCATCAGTAAATTTTAAGTAAATTTCGTTTGCATACGAGTGGCGGAATCTGGTAGTGGATTTGAGAAAAAATGAATTTAAGAAGAAAAATGAATTAAGAAGAAAAATGAATTAAGAAGAAAAATGAATTAAGAAGAATTTATGATTGGGAAAGAATGAATTAATAATAATAAATTATGATACTTATTGAAGAAAGAAAAGAAGAAAATAATGAAAAGGCTTTTTAACAGACTTTTATTAGCACACTGAAGTGTAGAAATAATGATATAAAAAATGTGGACGTCACATCGAAATCGTAAAAACGTGTGGCATAAAAAACAATAAAAATTCCTGCACACTGAATATCGCAAGAAGAAAAATGAATTAAGAAGAAAAATGAATTAAGAAGAAAAATGAATTAAGAAGAATTTATGATTGGGAAAGAATGAATTCATAATAATAAATTATGATACTTATTGAAGAAAGAAAAGAAGAAAATAATGAAAAGGCTTTTTAACAGACTTTTATTAGCACACTGAAGTGTAGAAATAATGATATAAAAAATATGGACGTCACAGCGAAATCGTAAAAACGTGTGGCATAGAAAACAATAAAAATTCCTGCACACTGAATATCGCATGAAAAATTATTCCAAAGCATTCATTAAAAATTTAAATATATCATAAATGCAATTAAAATTCCCATGTGCTAAGAGTATTTCTATTAGCTCCCTGCGTCAATATTTTTGATAAAAATAACAAAATTCGCCTTTATATTTTTAGTTATTCTTAGATAAAGCGCGGAATTTTGTGCATTTTTTAAGAGAATAAAAGTTATTCATAAATCAGAAACTTGATCTCTCTAGCTCTTCTTTATTATTGAGTTCCTTCCAAGATTGACCTACTCGTGTATTTCTACTAATCATCTGTTTGTATAAAAAATCAGTATGACTTCGCAACTGCTTTATAAATTTACCTTGACTCCATACAATTTGAAAAATTGAAATTAAAAAGGAAAAGATAAGCATTGATTTGGCACTCTGTTTCTAATTTTAAACTATGACTTTGGCAACATTACCATCAGAGCATTTCACCATCAGAGCATTCCCATCTCGTGGTTCGTTTCATTCTCCTTCCCCAAGCTTCTACATTTTCGTTTCATGTATCATCAGAAATTCTGACAGGTGTCTCCCTCCTACAGCCTTTCTTCAATTTTTCGCTTCTCCATTTAAGGAGTCTTTTTTTGTAACTGAAGTTTCGAGTAGGAAACAGTATTCTAGATGGATAAAGAAATCAAGATTGAAGAGGGGGAAGAAGATACGTGGAAAAGGGACGAAATCGGGAAAAAATGTGGAATTGAATTCAAAGAAATGCAAACCACGTCTGTGCTAGTCAAATTCTCTCAAGGAATCTTTCGCTTTACGCTTGCCATTGCTATCTTATTCGTTGTTTGAAATATTTTAGCTCTCCTTCCCCGACTCGTCGAGATAAAAAATGGCGTGAGTGAAAAGAGTATATAACGAAATCTTGTTTTGATATAAATTGGTTCAGCAAGAATTCACTTAGACGCTTCACTTCAAACGGCTTCATTGAATTAATTAATTCTTTATAAGAGGATGCTTACCTGAATGTATGAGCGTTATTATATTGATAAAAATCTTATGCGAATATTTATCTTTTCGTCGTACGTGTGCAAAAAATAAAACCTGAGGTGTTTCTTTAATTAAAACATAGCGGGGATTTTTCAGTAAGTTAAATAGCCAATCTGAGTTACTGCTGTATTTGTTGGTTAAACTATTTTAATCATTATGCTATTTTTGATAATGAAAGGGATGAAGATCCGAGAGTTATTTTGACGTTGTTATGTTGGAATTTACAAAAAATAGAAAATTTGCAATCTTCATTTTACCACAAGCTGTAAAGACACATACTAAGAAATGGATGATTTTTAGGTTATTAATATACTTTGTAAACATCTTGAAGCATGACTTAACTTTTGACATAATACTTTGTAAAAGTCTCGAAGCCTCACTTAACTGTATTTCGTGATTTCTTCATGATAATGCAAATGTGAAGGCGTGGAAAAAGAATTCGAGTCCATTCCATAAAAAAATATTTATTAAAAACATGATGATGAACATACAATGCGGCACTTAGGCATATACACAGACTGGTATTACGATGCGCAGCTTAGGCATATACATAGACTGGTAATACGATGGGAAACTTAGGCATATACACAGACTGGTAATACGATAAGCCACTTAGGCATATACACTGACATAGACTAGTAATACGATGCGCCACTTAGACATACACACAGATAACTGACTTAAGCATACTTGCATCTCATAAGCATACCACAATTGGACCACAACTGCACTGAACCCTAAGTGAACTACAAGTGAACCCCAATTGAACTAAAAGAGAACCCGAAGTGTACTACAAGTCAATCCCAAGTGAACTACAAGTGAATCCAAGTGAACTGCAAGTGAACCACAAGTGAACTAGAAGTAAACCACAAGTAAACCACAAGTAAACCACAAGTGAACTACAAGTGAACCACATGTGAACTGCAAGTGAACCATAAGTGAACTCCAAGTAAACCACAAGCGAACAACAAGTGAACACAAATGGACTGCAAGTGAACAGCAAGTGAACAACAAGTGAACTGCAAGTCAACAAAAAGTGAACCCAAATGAACTGCAAATGAACTCCCAAGTGAACTACAAGTGAACTACAAGTGAACCCCAAGTGAACAACAAGTGAACAGCAAGTGAACCCTAATTGAACTACAAATGAACCCCAATTGAACTACAAGTGAACCCCAAGTGAACTACAAGTGAACTACATGTGAACTGATGTCTCACAGAGGAAGAGAGTTAAATACAAGGGAGAGAAACGATAGCGCCAATCAGCAATGCTGAATTTGCCTAAACTGCTATCGTTCGCCAACGCTTGCGCCCAAAAAATACAAGAAAGATAGGAAGTAAAAAATATCATTCTCTTAATGAAAACAGTGATTCATTTTTATTAAAGGTTTAAATTTGATTTCTTATTTAAAATCAAGCTACGCAGCCACCATTGTAGTTTGCTCTTTATATGCAAATTTTCAAACGAACACTTCCGACGCAAACGAAAGCCGTTTAACAGTGAGATCAGCTATAAGCGTGGAGCGACTTAAGATATTTCAGAATCAGCATTTCCTTTGCCGATAGTCAAAATAGTAAAGCTAACTATTATAAAAATAAATTTTAATACCATGACAACCGCCGTGGAATAGCGGCCGAATTTAACATTCTACCATCAAATCAGCATAAATCTATGAAGATTTGAGAAAAGTTAGAATACTTAAACAAGATTCCAAACCAAAATCTCAGAATTGGGTGGAATAGCTCAAGATCAGAATTTCTCATCAAACGACTAGAACTTGTCGGATCTTCTTTATGTAAATGCTTTATTGAAGAAATATCTGGAAAAGTTACATATACTTTTTTTCTTTTTGGTGTCTTGAAAAGTAAATTTCATCCTCGACAGCATCTTCTTTGTGCCATACGGCTTTTATAACCAAACTTACGATGCCAATATTCTAAATTAAATTTGCATGGAAATGCATTTAAAAAAATATTTCGGATTCGCGAGACATTCCAGCCTTTTTTAATGCTTTTTTACGCTGCTTTATTTGGGTAAGTTCAGTAAAAAAAAATGCAGTCTACTCATATATTTGGCAAATGCCATCTTTCTTGGGTTGTTTCGGATTTTATGTCTCTCTTTTATAAGGCAGATGTTTAACATCATCTGAAATTTCCCTGTAATGGTTTTGAAGCTCACGGATGCGCAGAGTTTTATATCTGTAAGCTAAGCAGCAGATAGGTTATGATAAATTTATATCCGAGTTTCCCTAAACTATCCTCAATGCCGATTACAATAAATTCTTTTGCATTATATCAGGTTTAAAGCTTTTCGCTTTTCTTGGTAGAATTTTTAAATTAGAAAGTATCGCTTATTAACTCTGAAATTTAGGAAAGTTGCCTTATCAGAAATTCCCATTTGAACACAGGCTTTTATTTGTATATGAGAAACCTCCATAAATTTATTATGAATATAGGGTAGTACTCATGACGCATGGAATCCAGGTATGACTGTTGAAAACAGTATTCTGGTGCTGTGGGTAGAAATGTGTTAAAATGGAAAAAGGAAGTTTTATTTGTAACTGTAAATAAAACTTCCTGTCACCAACACAGCAGTCGCCTGTTCTCCTCTCAAATATTTAAACTCCCATTCCGCGTATCATATGGAATTCTGACAGGTGTCTCTTTCTCTGAGCTTCATCTCTTTTGTTTTCAGAGCTTTCTATCTCTGGATTTCCGATTTCGAGGGGAAAATTGCTACTGGATAGAGAAAGAAATCAAGATTGAAAAGCAAAATAAATACAAAAAAACTTTTAAAAAATGCTTTTACCAATGCATGGAAAAAGAAAATAATAATTATTTCTCAACAATCTGGAGGTCAGAGCAAAAATCGGAAAAGCGTGAGACACAGGTGGAAAAGCTGTAAGTAAATTAGAATTTTAATCACATTTATAATATATTTTATATGATGAATGTTTAATAACATTTCGTTTCTTATGATAATCATTGTGGTTTTATATCTTTCTCCTATAGTTTTCAGGACCTCACGCTCTTACGATTTTTGTTTTGACCTCCAGATTTAAGAGAAAAAATATTTTTTTTCTTTTTTAATGCGTTGGTAAAAGTTTTTTTTAAGTTTTTTACATTTATTATTTTCTAGTTTTTAGTCTTTAATTTATTTTATAATTCAGTATTGTAAATAGTTTGGGATCTTAGAATCAATTTTTCATGAACTAATTCCAACAATTATTTTATTGAAAAGAGCTCTAAAATTATTGAAATATTCCATTGTCATCAAGACCCAATGAATGTGCAACATTTCAGTTATATAATACATTAGGCAATGAGTGAAAAATCCATCACAAAATTCTGACCTTACAAACAAACATAAAATATTTCGAACTTCAATAAATTTTTCTTTAACTAATTCCAGCAATAATTTCTTTAAAAAGATCTATAATAGGATATACTTATTTTTACTTTTATTGAAACATTTAAATTGCTGTGTAAAGTATTTTAGTTCTCAAAATTAGTATAGATGGCGACACTGAAACCTACCGCGGGCAAACGTAATTTTGAAATTTTTTTAAATTCAAAATTGAGAGCTCTAAAATCATTAAGATATTACATTGTCATCAAGATCCAATAAATATTCAAAATTTCAGAATTCGAGTGCATTTAAGTGAAAATTCGATCGAGTGAAGTGAGTGAAAATTCAATGACAGAATTCCAATTTTGCGTACACACATGCAAATATGAAACATTTCGAACTTAGTAAAAGCGTTTAAAAATGATACATGATAAAAAAAAATTCAGAGTGGAATTTTCAAATTGTAAATCTCGTCTGTGTGCAGACAAGTCCATGACATTTTAAACTTGTCATTCGCTATCTGGTTCGTTATAAAGAATACCTTTTCTCCCATATTGCAATTTTGTATAAATATTTCATTTCAAGAAGCGCGGTTAGTAAAGACTAGGTATAATACCGTCTTGTTAGATATAAATTGGTTCTGAAAGAATTCACTCAGTTAGAGGACCGAAGTTTCATTTCTTTGTTAATCAAATTGAATATTACATAAAGATATTGTTACAAAGCTATAAAGTCGTTTCCCTGATATGCTAATCTTGGCGATAAATTTGGCGACCATTTTGGCGACTTGGCGCAAAAATGACGACTTTGGTGACAACGAGAATTTTCTAGAAGGACCTCGAACTTTCAACCTATTTCTACTGGTTTCATGAACTTTCTAGAGATTGCGTCACTTACTATGTAATGAATTCACTTCCTGTTGAAAAGTATAAAAGCAAGCTCTCAAGCCAAGAAGAATCAGTTGGATTTTGATCAGCAAGCAAGCTGGTGAGTTTACAAGAAACCTTTGAGCGCTGTGTTGAGATTTATTGGTAGTCTCTGTTGTGAATTTTTACTAATGCTGTGTTAATACTTGTGCTACGTTTCTTTGCTTGGAATACTTGTAAAATAAAGAGCTTTATTTTTTTTAATCCTGCTTATTGGATTGCATTCACGTAACCCACAGGACAATTTCGTTACAATATGCTTACCTGCATGTATATGTTTTGTAATGTCAATGAGTTCCTATTGTAGGAATTTAAGATTTTTGTTAAACTGTTTACCATTGTTTTTGTTGTATTTATATTCACCCCTTTTATAAAAATACTGCCCAAAAGAATAAAGAAAATGGTAATAGTGAAATATTTTTCAATTTGGGAAACTTTTATTAATAAAATATCTGAGTTATTTAAAGACACAATAATGAAAGTCAAAAAAGAAAATTTAAAATTTTTATTCTCAACTTCCACTGGTTCATGATACTAAAGGGAATTTTTAATTAGAATAGGAGGTATTACCGAACGAAACATCACTTGTGTGAATTCACGTTTTTTTTTTTTTTAATGTTCATACTGTAAATTCAAGCAATTCGATCTGAAAATATTTATAGTTTATATCTATGTATCTGTCTTTGCATTATATATCTTTCTATTTTGATTCCATTATTGCTGAACAATCACTTGGAGAGAATTTCGACTTTTATTATCGACGTTTCAAAAAACAATGAGGAAAAACATATATATGCACGATACAAAATATATGCATGATTAAATCAAGCATAAGAACAATAGAAAGTCCAATTACTTTAAGAATGTCACTCTTTTTCCAAATACTGAAATCTACTTAACCTGACGCGCATAAAAATGCCATTTAAAATATCCCCTAGGGAGAATATGAATCTCTTCATCACTCCATAAAGACACAATAAATCAAGCAACTTTCAAGATAAGTTTTGATACTTAAGCGTTTCATCAAACTAGTAAAATTTGCCAAATCATTATAAAGATATTATAATGGAAATACCAGGAAACATCACACGTTTCTTCTAGCAAAGTCAATTTATACATACATCGGCAGAGTTCTCTTTGCCTCACACGGGTTCTTATGATCAAATTTCCAAGTGGAGCTGTTTCAAAATTAAATTACATGGAGAAAGGGATGAAAAAATATTTTGTGTGACTTGGCGAGACAACCCGCCTCATTTTACCTTAAGTTGTTTATTTTGATCAAAGTTTTAGCGGAAAAAGCAATACACAGCTCTTTTTAAACCAGCGGGAGTGGTCTCCCCTAAACTTTCTCGTATACTTCTCGAAAAAGGTGCTGTTTCCCTTCCTCCCGCATGGAAAAAAAAATTCGAAGCTATTCTAACCCAGGTTCCAATGACTATCAGAAAATATTTAGGTAAAGAATCAAATTCAAAGAGATGCGTTCCGATTAAATGCGTACCGATTTCTACTCTTGCTTGGCTCAAGGACAAAGTCACATAATCCTTCCGCGTGCACAGATTGCTACCAGTACGCATGCGCATGGAGATTCGGATGAGAAAAAAAGCGTCAAGCAGGAGTCAATAAATATCGTGCACAGAAGATTGCGTCCAGTACGCATGCACGTGGAGATGGCGGACTCGATGGAGATGCGATTATACAGACCGACAGACAGTCGCCCTTTTGACGGATTTGGCCCAAAATTTTGTACCAACCTACATTCATGACGATAAAACTGTATATGAAATTTTATCCACCCAGCTATTCAAGTTTTTGAGTTACAGTGTTCGCATGACCGCGGACATACAGACAGACATACTTCCCTCTGACGGATTTTGTCCAAAATTTGATAGAAACCTACAAAGTATGTGTAAAGATCACATACCAAATTTCATTCCCGTAGCTCTAATATTGTTCGAGTTATCGTGTTCAAAGACAGACAGACATAATTCCAAAATTGTGTTTTTCGGACTCAGGGAGGTCTAAAACGTGGAGATTCGTCAAAATCTCGAGTTCGAATTTTTTGACGATTACAATACTTTCTCTTTGTATACTTCGTATACGAGAAAGTAAAAATGTCAGCACTCGAGTGACTTTGCACTTGTTGTCTAGCTTTAATTCGCCAGATGTTTTACATGTGCTGACTTTCCAGTAATAGTTCTAATCTTCGTCGACGTGTGTGTCTTTAAATCATTGAGGTCAAACGTGAAGTCGCAGTAATAGGTTTACATTGGAGATTGCTTCGACTGCCATCATATCCAAACTGCGTTAAAACTTTTCGTTTAATATCATCTTGAATATCTTCAATGTTCTTTGTGAAAGTTTTGCTTCATTTTAAAGGAAAGAGGTTAATTCTTTAAAGTAAACGAAAAATCAAATTATGTGCAATTTCCACTTATAAACTTAAATTTGATACAGAAGCAAATTTGCATAAATTATATGAAGATCAAATTGAATTAGTATAGCAAAATGTACAAAATGGTTAAGAGATGCTTCATGATTCTTGTTATAGAAGAATGGAATTGACAAAGAATTATAATTATTTTACCTTGTAAATTTAAACATGAAAACAAGTAATATAAATTTTTTTAAAGTCAATTCCTACTTGGGTCAACAAAGAAAAATTTTATTTTAGAAATTTTCTTGTCCCATATAAAACAAAAATTAATTAATTAAATTTAATTAATGAAGTAATATTTGAAAAAACTGTATTAACATCAAGTGTCATCCACTACAAGTTTTAAAAAATGTATTTGAACTTGAGTGGATGAATAAAAAGTATTTTATTAACGATTGAAAATTGAACAAGATATATATATAGGGAGAGTGTGAACTAATAGTAGGGATTGAAAAAGAATATGGAGGCCTTTCTCGGGGGGTGCCATTTTTTTCTCTTCACCGAATCAGATCGGCAATAATTTTGCTCGTCTTTTGATGGCAATTTTCATCTCTTTTTTGATTACGGATTGAAAAGAACTTTGGAATGGATAGGGGATAATAGCCTTTGTTGCTGAAAATCCCGAAATAACCCAATAAAATCAAATCAAATCAAATTTAAACATTTATCATAATTGTTGCATAGATATTTTAAATTATTTATCTGAGTTGTTGTGCAACATATGTTTATAAAATAACAAAAACCTTGCATAGAATAAATTTTGTAAAAATTATATGGCTTTCATTCCATGTTTAATCTGTTTCGAATATTAATAAAAAAATGTCTTTATGGATATATAAAACATTTCCAAGCTTATTATTTTATCACATTTTCCTTATGGAATGTTGAATTAATTTTACTTATGAAGTTAAAATAACTTTCTGTAAACTCTTTCAGAGAAAATGTAGTTAAAAATATTTACATTTTGCATGTGATTAGAATATTTTTTTCAGCCCTTAACTATCCTCGTATTGCCTTTCAATTAGCAATCATCAACCAGTAAAAATCAATCAGCGTTTTAATTGGAAATGATTTATATCACGAAACCTAGAGTTTTATCGACACTAGAACTTTTAGGCGTTAGAACGATGCTAATTGAAAACCCGATATTATCGAAATATTCGTCGAAACAACAGAGCTGAGGAATATCTCTTCAGGTGCAGAAAGCCCATAAACGCGGGTCATCGACAAAATTCTAGTCTTATGGAAAACGAGGTGTCTTTCTATTGAATAAAAAGATCAGATTCTGAGTAAAATATACTTGTTTCTGGTTGTAATTCTTTACTTATTTAGTTCCTGATACGTTTTTTCATACAAATCCTTTTGCCACACAGTACGTTTGTTAGAAGAAACAGTTTTTATTAATTTTCAAATACCAGCTGTTATCTTCTTTATTAAATAAAATATTTAAAATTTCGAAAGTAAGCAATTCATTTTAGAATGTTGAAAAGAAAATTTTAGACATGCATGTTTTTTAACAAATTTAATTAATACAATTTTTAAAAATATACTTTTATTGCTGTAAAAAGGAAGAAAAAATTTTTGTATTAATTATTTTTCAATCTTTAGTCTGTAATTTATTATTAAAAATATTATGGAAACTTAAAATCAAAATTTTCTCATATTCATGGCCCGGAGGCTCTATTTCAATGGATTCAAAATTTAATTAAAATTAATCTATTCACTGATAATAATTTCTGAAATATAGGCACAGTGCATTGACACAAAGAAGACATTGTAATGTATTTTCAGCATAGCATGAAGATTCGTGGGGCTTTATCAAAAATAAAATGTTTATTGGACGTCTTCCACACCACAAACATTTAAAACAAACACATACACTTACATCACTGACTGACATCGAATTCCACATTTAAAAAATATTTCTTCTTCGCCGTTGCTAGGCAACGTTCGCTAAACACAAATATAGCGCTGCCGCCTTATTATAACTTTTAAAAGGAATTGATGATAAACGATTTTTTAATTGATTTCTTTTACAGCCAAACGATATTTTAAAAATAATTTCTTTTACAGCCAAACGATATTTTAAAAATAATTTCTTTTACAGCCAAACGATATTTAAAAAATAATTTCTTTTATGGCCAAACGATTTTTTTATCCAATAAATTTCTTTTCTTCAAATATTTTAAAAATTCTCTTTGAATTAAAAATTCTACAAACATATATTTTTTTATTCGTTACAAATATCACAACATCTTTGCACAAAATTTCAGAATCCTAGCACATCAGGAAGTGAGTTATAAATCGATTACAAAATTCAATCGTACAAACACGAAACAAGACAAATTAAATAAAACAGTGTAAAGAACAATTACCATATTATCATGTGCCAAAGTGATGTTGTTTTGAACAGATGATCGGTGAGATTTATATAAATGCGAGATGAAATTATAAAGTCTTTAAGCTAGCAGTGCATTTGAATTGAGTGCTTGAAGAGACCATCGTAAAAAATTATATTCCCCCTTTTCATAACTCTCCTCCAACACCGATTGCAGAATCGTTTTAACCCCTGCGCCCTACCCTAAGTTTTTAGCACTTTATTTACGTAGTTAATTTTAACTGATTGTTTTGTTTTCAGGCTATTCCTGGACTTATTAAAATGTTTTAGTATCCTACATTTTATTCAGCATTTACCCTTGGGGATCCCAATTGGTAACCTTGTTTTTACCCTTCTTATTTTTAAAATTTGATCATTTTGTTCTTGTATTTTTATTGTTTGACTGACGTGTACTTAGATGGATTTTATTCTTTTCTGGACTGGTGAGAGACCACGGGGTCTGTTTCTGATGCTCTTTTGTGGGATTTTTAATGATATTTTACAAAAGTCTTTATTGCCTACTTCTTCTTACTGGTGTGATGTGCTGAGCTTGTGCTTGTGTTTTGCTCATTTGGATGCATAATGGGGGCTCCTCCTTTTCAATATTTTTAATTTTGGTTTAAGATCTGGCGATAAAAATCAAACAAAATTCAATTATTTTATGGTTCTCTCCAAGTGTAATATCGATTCAGCGGCGTATTTTTTTCTTGCGAATATGTTTTAGGTTGCTTTGTTTATTTATTTTGTTGTTGTCCCTTTCTTGCAATGTTTGTAACGTTCTGTACTGTGTTTCTGATGATTTTGTGTGTGTCATGTCATATTGATATTCCTGTATTCCTTTTATATTTCCCCACCCGTCTGCTAAAGACCTTACACCCTTACGGACCCGTGTGAGTTTAAAATAAAAATAAAATAGTCGTTTTAACAAAATATCTGAGTTCTTTTCTTTTATCTTGCAGTGGAAGAAGTTTTCCAACAGTTTGTCATAAATTACTCTTTATTCTTGGTTAATCATGTGACTAATATATAGTTACAAAAATTGTTTTCCGTACGATTACATTCACCTGGCAGCAGAGAAAGACTGGTTTTACCGTTTGGAATTAAGCGATCGTAACCTAATCTTTCAACCCAAGTATTTCCACTCCAGCGTCAGCGCTGTTGAAATTCTCTTTTCATGGATTTTTCTTCTATCAGTTATAAATCTCAGCCCCTGACAACCAGCCTATCCTATACATCGAATTCAGCGTTCTTCGATGTATCTAAATCCGACGGCCTTCACTCCTTCGTCTTCTAGCCGCTCCCTCCTGCTCATTTGACTCTCAAGTTTGGAGAGGGAATGCCTGCTCAGATGTCGTCCTCATCATTTGATTGAGGTTCGAAAGTATGAGGTCCGTCCCAAAATAACCCTCGCATTGCTTCAACACGGTAACATGGCTGTAACTCGTAGAACTGCATATAAATGTAAATAATTTCAGTTAAAGTAGGGGAGAGTGAGGTGCGTCTAAAATAATCCTCGCATTGCTTCAACATGGTAACATGGCTGTAACTCGTAGAATTTCATATAAATGTAAATAATTTCAGTTAAAGTAGGGGAGAGTGA
>BGPR01001531.1:162150-175445 GCA_013235015.1 Araneus ventricosus
TTTTTTTTTTTTTTTTTTTTTTTTTTTTTTTTTTTTTTTTTTTTTTTTTTTTTTTTTTTTTTTTTTTTTTTTTTTTTTTTTTTTTTTTTTTTTTTTTTTTTTTTTTTTTTTTTTTTTTTTTTTTTTTTTTTTTTTGTGTGCTTTTTCGATAAGCGCCCGCCGCCACGCTGAGCGAATATTGATATTTATTTATTACAGCCGCGATGATTACCGCCGCCGCCATGAAAGTTCGCTTCGCCGCGAAATATACGCGATGCCGAGGAAGAGGATATTAGCATACGTTGCCGGTACAGCACAGATGCTCGATGACGCCGTTGCGTTATACGCCGAGCCGTCGGCATATTTTGCCATATCACGAGCGCAGCCACGATTTACCCGCCGCCCGCCAGAGGTCGCCAATATTCAGCCAGAGCGCCGCCCGCGAAGTTTTCGCCGCCATTGACGCACGCGCCGCTACAGGCCATGATGGAAGTTCTTTTCAGCACGCGCTAATGCCGATGCCATGACAGAGCGCCAACAGTTTGAGTTTACCACAGAAAGTTTTGTTATTTTTCACGGTTTGATGTCGATATCACGATACGCCGTTCGTCGTTTATTAGTTCGAGGTTTCGCTGCTTGATGATGCCCGCGCGATGCGCCCAGCTTGCGTTTTCCAGAGCACAAGACGATCGTTTTGAGATGCGCGCTGATTGACGCCCTTTGTCACGCCATGCCCTGGCGCGCTCGCCAGCATATGAAGATGAGCAAGATATGGCCATTTGACGCCCAGCCGCGATAAGCCACATCTTCTTACTGCCTATGTCGCTCATATCTAGATAAGTATAGTTATATATGTGTTTCAGAATTGGGATATTTCTTGCAGGAAACTTAAGAAATATTTGGCATTTTTTCTTGGATTCTTCAAATAGGAGATTGAAATTTAGTTTAAATAAGGCTAAAAAAAATATCCTGAGAATTTTTAATGTGATTTATAATAAATTATTATTTTTATTAAAACAAAAAATTGGAAAAAAAACAACTTATAATTCATGTGTTTAATTTCTTATTTATTATATAAAATATCATATTTTCTTTAATTAATTAATCAATTATTTATTCATCATTATTTGTATCAAAGATCATACAGTGAAATTGGCTAATTATTAATTCAAACCCTCCATCCTGCTAAAACACAAATGGATACACTTCTGATTTCGTTGATGCCGAACGGCATCGAAACTTGAATGCTTTAATGTCTTTCGTCGATGAATTTAAAATGCATGTCTATTTTAAAGGAAACAATCTCAAATATGTCACATTCTTCAATTTTATATTTTTCCCTTCCATGAAAAAATCTCTTCCGAAAACTGAGGTGACACCTTTTTATGAAATTTATTGTCATGCAATTTTTCTAGGTGAAAGAATCCTTTTTATCCTCTTCAGGCATTCGCACGTTTATACATCATTTCGGAGAAACCATGAAAATATTAAGAGATTTGCATATATCTTTTCTGCCAAACCTATAAAATCTATACAATCCGAAAAAAATCGTTGAGTTTCATTGTTTATTGCTTAGAATCGAATTTTATGAAACGGATTACCCGATAAGATTGCATTGAACTAATCAGTAAAAAGAGTGAGGCGTTAAAAGCAAATATCTTTAACACCAGGTATATTCGGAAATGGACGGTCCTTCATTATGGGAACAATTGCAAAAGCTGAGCCGTTTCTGAAAATGGGCACATTTTGGACAGCTAGATATATCATTACGCTAAAAAGGGATTTAAAAAGAAAAAACCGTAGACCAATAATGACCGTATCAAGTCATGAAACCGACATAAAATGTTGAGTCTTCCCATACCAGCTTGCAAGATACTAGAAAACATATCAACTTTATTCTCTAAAAATAACTATTTTCTTTGTGCTATAAACCCAAGTCCTATATATTTTATTGCTTTTAGGGAAAAACCAATACGTAGAGTAACTCAGTGTAATTTAATGAAGAGTCATGATGTCAAAGGGAAAATAACATCCAGTTGGAAATCGGAAAATATCCTTGTTTTCATGTGGCTGTTTGTAAAGTGAAAATCCGTTATCGCGGAAATAGACCATCAAATAACGGGAAAATCTCCAAAGGTTGTTGGGATGAAAATAGTAGAAATGCAATATAAAATAAAATATTTTTTGCTTGGACTTCAAAAAATGCCATTAAGACATCATCATCCCAATGGGTGATTGACAACAAAAATAACTGGAAGCGTTCTTTCTCGGCAGCTTCTTTTAACATACAATGTTTTAGACAAAATGTCATGAAGCTCATCTCCCTAATGATGCCTGATTAGACAGTCAAAAGATCGCCATACCTCTCTCTTTCTTAACGATGACAATGTTATAGACAAAAATGTCATGAAGCGTCATCTCCCTAAGCATGCTGATTGACAACAAAATCATTGATGTTTCTCTTTTTCTCTGCTTTTTTAAATACGACAATTATAAACAAAAAAATGTCATGAAGTCACATTTCTCTTACTGATTATTGATGCTGATTGACAACAAAAATCGACCGATAAGCTTCTTTCTCGTAAGCTTTCTTTTAACATGACAATGTTTACAGACTTGCGCACTATCTGTAAATTGCTTGATACGAAAATTAAACAAATCGCTCTACAGGGCAGACCATTTGACTTAGAGCTATCACATTTGGCACGTAATTCTTTTTTGGGCAGTAGGTGCTCGTTATAAAAGTATTTTTCAAAACTTTAACTAGATTCATGATCGAAATGTGAACGTATTTCCTCAGTTAATTCAGGACATGAAAACTATTTTAATACCACTTGAGAATTAAAAAGAAATTTCAGTGCAATTTTGTATTTAATTTTGATAAACTTTTCAAAAATAGTTTTAAACACAATTTTGCAACAATATCTTTTTTTAAAAAAATGAACGCGTGCAACAAAGCACTGAAATTGTGAGTCGCCATATTTAATAATTTAATTGGTCTTCTGTCACTAATCAAAAATAAATATTAAGTTCTTCAGTTTATTGCTTAATATATTATATTTATGCTTTAACAAATTTCAAAACACTGGATTTTTGTAGCATGTTAATATTTTTAGGCTGACATATTTTCTGTAAACTGCGTGATGTAAAAACATTTAAGCGCAGTGCAACGACGACAGACTATTGCTATATTTAAAATAACTTAATTAGAAGTAACTTCACGATTATATACATCTATTTTCATAAATTTACAAGCGAAAAAGAACATTCTATAAAGCAGAGCAATTCAGTCATCTCTAGCAGCGTCCGTTTAGAACGCATATTTACGGATCCTACTGTGGTTTGGATTGAGGTGCTTTTCATTGGCTCTCAGCGTCACGTGACTTCGCTTGCTTCTGAATGATGTCATAGGAGCGCGATTAGTTTGGATTTCGATTTTTGTCTTAGCTATTGTATCATGGAGAAACCAAAATTATCTTTATCTTGAATTCATCATGCCCTTTATAAATATCCAAATAATAGCACTTGAAAGATAATTTTGGTTTTTCCATGATACAATAGATAAGACAAAAATCGAAATCCAAGCTAAGGGCGCTCCTATGACATCATTCAAAAGGAAGCGAAGTCACATGACGCTGAGAGCCAATGAAAAACGATCTCAATCCAAACCATAGTAGGATCCGTAAATATGCGTTTAGAACACACACTCTCTCGTTGCCACCAAAGTTCTCACTTCACTTTTCTCCCCTGGGGAAGAAACACAGTTTCGAACGAAGGAATTTAGTTCCCGCGCTTTAAACTACCCGGATGCATAACCCCACAGCATACCCCCGAACTCGGCGCCTAAACGGCTCCCTGTCGGTTGGATGAGTACGTGTGAAACTTTATTGAAATGCAAAAAAAAAATTCCAACATTAGGACATATAAACACTTGAAAGGGAACATAATTATACATGAACAAAGAAGAATAAAATAAAAACACATTGAGGATTACAATCCGAGTATAATATAAAAATTTACAAAAGGGGTTATCAAATTTGAGTGCAGTGAAAGGGTTGAATGTTTCTTTTAGTTACATTTTTTCATGCAGTTGCAGCTCCATGATTCGGGGCTGATAGTGGTGTTCGATGCGACGAAAAAGAAGAATTGAATAACGTATTACCACCGGTTATATTGATAAAAATTGTCGCAACCATCCTAAAAATCGTGGGACTGTTTTTTTTTCTGTCTTGTTATTTATACTGAGGGATCGCTGGAATTGTTACTCAAGGGTTGACAGTGATGTGAAGGATGAATTTTTCGAATGAATTACGGAAGAATTGGTGGTGGCTGGTGGCTGTTTTTAAGCTAGTGTGCTCTGCTGCTCAACTGGGAATTCTTCGAACTTCTGGTTCTAGGAGGTGAATCCTTGGAAGTATCTATTACTAGGCTGGAGTATGTTACGGTGTTGTATTTTGACTTCTAATTAGGTCTTCGTTAGTCGCCAGGAATGTGATTAAATGATCTATATTTCGTCTTGAGAGTTTTCTGGATAGGGCGCTCTTCTACCAATGGACTATGAATTGTGGGCTTGATTCCTTGTGGTGATAAGATAAAGTAAGTGGACATCTCGTTGCGTGGTGAAGGGAATTTCCTATTTCCCCACATCCGCAGTGGTTTGTAGAATGGAGACTGAATCTCTTGAGGTAGCTGGGGCAGGGCCCATGTCCAGTGGCGAATTGGATGCATTCTCTGGACCAGTGCAGCTGTTTGTTAGATATCTTCGGTATAATGCTGTAAACTGATCTGCCAGTCTCACCATTATCCCACTCAGCTTGCCAACGCGAGAGTGAGAGATGTAGAAGTTGTTTCTATAGGAAACTTTTTGGGAATGGAAGGCTGGCTGCAATTCCGTCCGTGGTTGCCTCCTTCGCAAGGGTATCTGCTATTTCATTGCATTTTATGCCCCTGTGTGCTTTAACCCATCCGAGCCTGATTCTAGCATTTTCGACGGTTCTAGTGGTAAACTCAGCAATCTGGACGTTACAGCAGAATGCAACGACTGAGGCAATGAAGCCAGACGAAGACAAACCGGACGAATCAAACCCAAAATATTATCATGATATGACGTTTAGGACTAAAAGTTTCGAATCCATATCTTTTTAATGATGCTGCCCTATCAGCACAAGATATTGCACGATATCTCGACAACGTTGTTAGGTATTCTCGATGTTCGATAATGACATATAATATCATGAGGATATCGTAACAATATTGTAGGGCATTTTGTGTTGTTAGGGTGGTTATGAGTGAAAATCATGAAAGCAGGTCACACCAATTTAAAACTTATAAATGGCTTATGCTGAATTTATAATCCTCGCTACATTGTATGAGGTAAGGAAGTACCATTTCATTCTCAAAAAATGTCTTTCTCGGAGCAATTTATTTGTTTACATATTTAAACAAAGTTGTCGTTGTATTTGTAAGTGAAGACTAGAAATATTATATAGCACTCTGAAAACGATATCATTTCTATCTTAATTGCTACATAAAAGTAATCGGATTTGTTGCAGCTCTAAAGTGGATAACTGCCATCAATTGCGGAGAAATTTCTTAATTTTGAAGAATATTTTCAAATCGGAATAATTTTGGATATATGTGCAAATCCAAGAAGATATAAACATTTAGAAATATTCAACCAACAAATACTTTGAATAATGCACTGAAAAGCAATGAATTTATCAGGGCAAATAGTGAGAGAACAAATTTGACAAGGGTTGTATATCCTGATTTAGTACACATTAATCATTAAGACATTTTCCGTAAACTTCCATTGAATATAGTTTTCAAAAATGGTAGATTATACAATAACTTAATTCTTAAATAATAATATTTGCTTAAATTTAATAAATGCGCCAAGTAACTTCGATGTTCAAAATATCATATTGTAATTTAATTTGGTGAATATCTTGATTGACATTTGTTGCCACTCATGGCGATAACATATTTGTTTAATTAATTGCGTGGTCCCGGGAGGAATTTTGCGCATCAAGTCATGCGAGGGTGGATAAAGTTCTCTCTGTGTTTTCAGGCCATTTAATTAAGGGCCTAAAATTAATCAATGATTTCGATAGCAGCGTCAGGGAACAAAGTCATTAATTTTTTAGTCGAGGGTGTCTAAGTTACTTATTAATGTACTGGATTATTTAGGCAGATAACTAGGATCTAGTACACTGACTATTTTTCGGTTGATCTGAGATACTACAGTTTATTCAGAGGAAGAGAGAATGGGCGAGCTTGATTTTTGTTGCTAAAAAATTTACTTTTGCATTCATGTTGGTAAATATATGGATAAATTATTTCATGAATATCCAAAGCATCTGCATTTGCTAATAATAAAAGCATTTATTCTATAACTGTTTTGAATTCCTATTCGTATTATGATATGTATATGTAGCGCGCTTGTGCACAGTTAATACATGGGAGCAATTAATAAATTAAATTATATTTCAGGAACGATTTAAGCATATTTAAATTCAAAAGAAAGAAGGCGTTTAGAAACACAAACATCAAAATTAATTCATCCATATCGTTTCTTTAACAACAACTCTTTTGTTGCCAGTTTTGGAAACTAAACTTCGCGACAGCAAAGATAATATCATACGTAGAGAGAGCTGCTATATGCATTAGTATGTTAATATGTATAACATGTATTAACCAACGAATTCATTCGCTCTTAATATCATAAGTAATTAATATTTAAGATTACGATCGAATGTTATACTTTAGATACTATTAGCAAATTATTCTGCTTCTCTCAAAACACTATCAGAAAACTGAAAATGGGAAAAAACTTTTCTGGAACATTTTGAATAGATGCTTGCAGATAAAAAGAAACAAGCATACACACACACTTACACTGCATTTGTAAAAAAAATTCGACTTCTAAAATTTCGATAAATATCCACGTTTTAGAACTCTCAGGCCCTTATTCACCAACTCTTTAACACTCGGATTAAACCTCGAATCAGTGTCAATCCCTTCATCATATGAAAATCCGTATTCTCCAAAGAAAATCCCGAGATCACCAGCTATTTTAACACCCTGTTTTCTATCCTCAGAAATCGGAGGATTAACAGTGATAATCCGCGGATATTCGCTTTACGCATGCGCATTTCTCTTCTACCTTCTATCAAAACAAACATGGCAGAAGATAGATTATCGTATTTAGACAGTATTGAAAGTTTAGAAATTTTAGAAATAATCGAAAGAAGGAAAATATCTGTGCATCCAGACAGAGCGAATGATTTGGACTATATGAACAATGTAGCCTTTCTATCGCGTTATAGTTTAACCTTCCAGCGGGCACGCCTGCACAAAATTTACGATATATCGTGCATCTTATTACATATATATATCGTGTTGTTTAAGAAAAAATAAATGCAACTTTTATTTATGTTATCTGTATTTATTAGCTTAATAGTAAACAAAGATTTTATAAATACAATTTGCACTTACATTTATGAGAAAACGGTATAAATATCTTATACGATGCACAATATAAGTATCTCTCGCGCCCGCTGGAAGGTTAAATAAAGATACAAGCGAATCCAGTCTTGAAAATCTGAAATCTTCTATTGGATTGATTTTTATTGCCCTTCCTTTTCAGATTTTTATAGTGCATAATCAATTGCTTCGCATTTCTTTTTGCAACTCCGGGAAAACTGTTGAACATGGCAGTTAATTCCGACCAGGCGCATGCCTTATCTTTATTAGTTGTTGCATCTGTTTTTCTTTATTTTCAATTTCCGATGTGAATTTATCTAAGGAGAGGAGAAAAGCCTCGGCCTTAATTTCTGTAAAATTCTCCCTTTTACGATCCATAATTATTGCAACAATAAGAATAAAATGACAGAATCAAAATACGGCGTTAGTTGATCAAAACACACGAGATAATGTTTATATCATGTCTCTGTCATCCATTGATTGAAACGGAACGAAAAACTTCGGCGAAGTTCGTTCATTTTCCAATCAGAACGTGGCTTACATTTTTCTTCCAGTTAAGCCATGGATCACGTAATCCGTAGATGGAGAATACCGAAGGACTTTGATCCAGTGTTAGCATTGATTCTCGGATTTTCTGATTCGCGATTTAATCCTGGATCAAACAAGTTTGGTGAATACGGCCCTCATAGTTCGTTTGTATATTTGGATTAATACCTGTCTATTAACCCTGAAAGTGAGTATCCTGTTCATTTCCGCGAGTTGGAAATAAGTCTTTTTTTCTGCTGCATCCCACGATTGGTTGAATCATATTATACTAATAAAGCTTTGCATATAAATAACAGCTCACTTGACTCAAAGGTATTTAAAAACGTTTGCGAACATTGAATCTAAATAGTGATTTAAAACAATCTGCAATAAGAGGGTTAAGGATATAATTCAAAAATGGTACGAGTTAAACGAATAAAAAGCGGTATGTGATTTTTACAAAAAAAAAAAAAAAAAAAAATTTTAAATTAAATTTTAAACGAGTTTTGTCTAGTGGATGTTTGTCTGTTTTTCCAGCTTTGTGCATCTGAAGAAAGTAATTGAAATACACAAAATGATGGTTGAAATTTAGCATCTTGTTTTACTATCAGAATTGTAGATTGTGTATCGGACTAAATACGTCAAAGCATTAATTTCCTCCAGGTGTGTTTCTTCGTGTGTATAAGAGCGTTAGATATGAAAGCCGGAGTGTGGCATAGATAAATGAAATGTGGTTTGGGGTTATGTCACCAATATTGTAGATCTGCTTCAAATTTTGGACCCAAGAGGTCAAATAGAAGACGCCCAATATGCTAACTCGGTTTTCACGATTAGATTGTTACGAAAGTGTAAAGTTGTTTCCCTGACATGCTTGGCGACCATTTTGGCGACTTGGCGACCAAAGGAATTTTCTTGAAAAGTCCCGAATTGTGGCCTTATCTCAACTGGGAGCCAGAAATATCAAGAACTTTCTACGGATTACATCACTTCCTATGTATTGACGTCACTTCGTGTTGAAAGGGTATAGGAACAAGATATCAAACCAAGAGAGTCAGTTGGACTTTGATCAACAGTGTTGCTAGTGAACTGATACAAACTTGAGCGCTATTGTTAGTGCTGCGACTGAGAATTATTTGTGAACTCTGCTGTTAATTTATACAAGTGCTGTTTAATTTTGTTACCTGTGCTACATTGGTGTTTTAGCTTAAATTTTCGTGTAATAAAGCTTCATTTGTTTCTTTATTATCCTGCTTGTTAATCTGCATTCACGTATAATGCGCAACTAAATAAATGGGACAGCCGGTGTAACTCGGAGAGTTACAATCGGATCTTCACAAAACTAGTGTCAATAGAAATGTCTCGTGAAGACTGGTTTATTCGGAATATTGTCCTAGAGACATTTCCATCGACATCAGTTTTCTGAAGATCCGATTGTAGCTCTGCGAGTTA
This sequence comes from Araneus ventricosus, assembly GCA_013235015.1. NCBI lineage: Eukaryota > Metazoa > Arthropoda > Arachnida > Araneae > Araneidae > Araneus > Araneus ventricosus. The sequence continues at coordinate 171,589 of BGPR01001531.1, forward strand.
CACCGACTGTTCCATTTATTTAGTTGCTGACTGTACATCCACCAGACGACTTTTGTGACAATATAAATTTATTATAATGTCGAAACATGCCATATTGATTTAGGTTACTAGAAAGTCGAGGGAAGAACATTACAGTTGCTTTATTTTTCTTCTGTTTCTCAAAAATACCTGAAAGAATATGCATGACAAATAAGTTATGGAATATGCATATCTTATAACGAGGACATTTCAAGCAAACGTGATAAAAGCAAAGATATCTGTATCAAAATATATTTCGAATGCCTTGTGCCATTGCTGAATATAGCGATAATTTTTTTTTGTATTCATTTGAAATATTTTTTGTTCCACGTTTTCTTTGATATTAGTTATAATATTACAATTTCAAGTTAGCTTTTTTTCATTAAATCCGAAATCTAGTCTGTCTAACAATTTTAATGTCATTTCCTACTTATATTGCAGTCATTCGCATTTGTTAGAATTATTAAATCATATTTTATCTAAATATTATTTAAATAGAATTTGTTTGCTTCAGCATAAAACATTTAAAAAAAATTACCTCACTCATGTATTAGCTTGCTTAGTTTAGTAATTCAATTAATAAATATGTACAAAAATTTGTAAGTAAAGCATTTCTGCTAAACAAAACAGAGTATATTGCATAATTATTAATTCATCTTTTATCACATCAAAAAATACCCAAAATTATTTCAGAATTAAAAACTCGTATTTAAAGAGGATATTCCTAGTCAAATCTATCAAAAAGTTACAAATTTTCTTGCGCAACATTCAAGTCTAAATAACACGATACCCTTCGATTCAGACAAATCATTCATTTTTTATTCAGAATTTCAATACAAATCTCTTTAATAAATCTTACGTTTTTATTTTTATATGATCACTCAAGTTACTTAAAGCGAAAAATTCTTTTCATTATTTTTAACCTCTCTTCGTGGGAGAAAACACCTTTTCCAACGTAACATAACAAAAGGTCCTATTTTTCATGACAGTCCAACTAGGAAAAGAAGAACACAACTTCGTTTCTTTTAAATCTTCTTGAGATTTGTGATCGTCAATCGTTGCCATGCTAAAGTTGGGAAGGGACTAATTTTTTGAAAAAAAATTTCTCAGGAATGGCCACACTTCCATATTTTCAATATCGAATGTATGTTCACAGAACTTCCATTTGAAACCTGGCATCAAGAACAAAAATTTTACGGCTTCAACTTGAAAGAACTGCTGCACATTATTCTTTTCATTTTTTTCCATTTTGATGTATCACGATATCAAATCTATCTAACCACAAGAATCGCATTTTTCCGAATCGTTTGTGATGGTCTTTAGAAGGGTTTTTATCGTAAGGTTCCAAGAACTGTTAATGCACGCATTATTTCGGATAAAATGCAGAAGAAAAAATGATTGATACAAATATAAACTTTTCATTTTATTAAAAATGCAAAAGTCGGAACAGAACTTCTGTTCCTTCAAATGTAACATGGAAAATTAAAGTTTTCCAAAAAAAGGAAATTTTAATAAATTTAAAACAAGGTATCAAGATGGTAATTAAATATTAATCAGTTTGAAGATGCTATTTAACATGTGGCGTTTTTTTCTCAGCAATTCCTATTGTAAATCACAAGTATGTTTAGGAATATACATCAAGGCTTTTCATCGTGGTAATTTTGAAAAGCATTACGTTCTCATCTGAAAATCTTGAGCAAGGCTAGAAGCCGTGGTGGCCTAGTGGTAAGGTTTCGGCATTCCACTCCGATGAGTTCCAGGGTCGTAACTCGATTCCACTGTCGATTCATCGTGTATTAGACCTGCTGAACGCCAAATCATACGTAGTGGCTGAAATTTAAGGGGTCTATTTGATACCCCCGGTTTGGGGTGGGGGGCCCCCTTAAAAAACCCCACCCCCCCCCCAACCGGGGGTACCAGAATAGTCCCCTAAATGTTTCAATAAAAATTGAAGATCTTTTTAAAGAAATTATTGCTTGAATTAGTTGAAGAGAAATTTATTTAAGTTTGAAATATTTTATGTTTGTTTGTAAGGTCAGAATTTTTTGATGGATTTTACACTCATTGTCTAATGTATTATATATCTGAAATTTTGTATATTCATTGGATCTTGATGATAAAGCAATATTTGAATAATTTTAGATCTCTTTTCAATAAAATAATTGTAGGAACTAGTTCATGAAAAAATTTTCTAAGATCGCTAACTATTTATAATACTGAATTATGACATACATTAAAGACTAAAAAATAGAAAATAATAAATATAAAAAAACTTTATAAAAAAGGCCTTTACCAATGCATTAAAAATAAAAAATATATTCTTTTTCTCAAAAATCTGGAGGTTAAACCAAAAATGGCAAAATCGTGAGGCGCCGAAAACAATAGGAAAAAGATACAAAACGACAATGATTGTATTGAGAAAATAAATGTTATTAAACATTCATCATATAAAATATGTTATAAATGTGATTACAATTCTAATTTACTTACAGCTTTTCTACCTGCACGTCACGCTTTTCCGATTTTTGTTCTGACCTCCAGATTTTTGAAAAAAAATATTTTTTTCTTTTCTAATGCATTGGTAAAAGCTTTTTTTTAAGTTTTCTTACATTTATTATTTTATTTTGATATGAAATTACAATGAAATTGCAATTGAGTTTAGAATTGGATTGTTTTTATGCCATCAGAATACAATAGTATGCATAGAATCAGAAAAACAGTATATACTTCTAACTGAAATTTATGAATATTATTAGGAGACGCAACTTCCTATATATAAATCGCTCACCAAAAAGTTAATTTAACTAGCAAATAGCTAAAAAAATCAGTATGGCGTCTTTAGAATTGAATGCTTCGAGTGATTCTTAATATGTATACCTCATTGCCATTTTCTTTTCCGTCTCTAAAAATACTGATACAAAAATCGTCTTGTGTATGTACGGTGAGAACAGTCCAACAAGCTGGTAACAGATAAATGACACTTTATTCACGAATACTCCAGAAAACACGAACACGGGTCACAGGAAAAACACAGCACTTGCCCAGATTAGCACAGCAATTCACTAATAAGAACAACAACAGCACTTTCAATACCGCTTGACATCCAACAGCTGACCAGCTGGCATAACGGATAAAACTCCAATGAGAGATTCCAAAGACGTTCGCTTTCCAAATGTGATCCCAGTCCATCAACACGTTCAAAGTCAATCAATACATACTACTGCTCTATGATCCGAGCAAGGTCCTTTTATAATCTCCCCGACAGGCATTGGCGTCACATGGAATCATCTGGATAAATCCCGATCTCGGCCCCTAATAGCAATATCAAGAAAATTCCAGTAGTTTTGAGATCCCACATTTCATCGCAAAAATTTGTCGCCAAAATAGTCGCCAAGGTCGGGGGTAAATGGTTCCATTTCCCTGGCATTCCCATACATACTCCTGTAGAACTCTCTTCCCAACCATAAGACTAACATTGCTGGGAAGCGACTTTCCATGTTCGTAACAATACACATTCGCCAGCAAATGTTTTTTTAATATATTGATGTTGGGAATAAATTGAAACTCGCCTCTTAATAAATTAGTAGTAATTCTTTATAATTCTTTCATAAATTATTTGTAAACTCATTAATAAATTCTTTATAACTGAGACAGCTACATGCGATAAAACATCTCCTGACCATCAATATAATTTATTAAATCCAAAACGAATAACAAGATTTTTTGCAATATCGTGGTCTTCGTTTTATTGACATTAATTGAAACTAAGCATTCTGATACTTACTCGTTGCTGCCATTCTGCTCATGTTTAGAAAAGTCTTTGAATCTGTTTTCAAAGA
>BGPR01001531.1:181592-199977 GCA_013235015.1 Araneus ventricosus
GGCGTCGTAAGTCAGAGGTTCGGAATTTTTGTGCCTGTACGGTCGGCATCGCATGTCATGAGACAAAGTGAAAATTGCATCATTAGAAGTTAATTCGTCGCTACTTACGCGTCTCGTTAAATTCTGCAATTTTGACAATGTAAGAACAATGTAATCGGCAATAAATGATTTCAGTGTGGTTTTTACGTTCTGACGGTCAAGAAAGATTGTAAAGCTGTTTTTATGGTAAGGTTGTAACACAATTTTAAAAACAGTTTTTTATATATCATTAATAATTCTTCTTCTGCAGATATTTATCTTAAATTTCTCAAAACAATAGAATTGCAAAATGTATTATCAGATAGTATTTTGTGCTAATGTAAAACTTGCAGGGAAAACTGGAGATCAGTGAACGGCATATCACCAGTAGGTCTAGCAAAAACTGCGTACTGACAAAAATATTTTGTAGTTTCGAATTCAGGATAGAACATATATTAATTTTCAGCAGCATAAAAATACTTGTTCTGGGGTGGAAATACGAAACAAAATCAGACAAAGAAGGGGTTAGTTTTTGAAATGGATCCAATAAGTTATGACCGCCCTGTATAGTCCTGCCTATTTGTTCATAAAATTTTTCAACTGCATTCTAGCTGAAAAATCACGCTTTTGACGCAGTTTGTAATTTAAATGTTTAGTAAATTTCTACCTCGTAGGCGCTGCATATTTTAAGAATCAAGCGATGTACTCGTTGAATTGTTCAATAACATCCATTCTTTTGTAAACTACATATGCATTAAATGTATAACGTTTTGGCATTCTTTTCCAGAAATTTAATCACAGTTTTAGCAGTGAGATATGTCGTCACCACCAGAGCACTCTCACCCCTTGGAAATGTTTAGATTCACATTTCGCATATCATAAGAAAAATTCTGACAGGTGTTCCTTCGCTCTGAGTTTTCTTACTTCTTCCCTTCTCCATTGGAGCAAACTTTTTCTAGAATCCTGACTTCGAGGGAGAAACAAGATTCCAGATGAAGAAAAATATCAAGATTGAAGAGCGAAGAAATGATATTCGAGAAATACGAAATAGGAAAAAAAATGCAAACCACGCCAATGCGCAGTCAAGTCTTCTCTCTCCAGGAACTTTACATTTTTATGCTTGTCATTCGGTACCTGGTCCGCTGTTTGGAGTATCTCATTTCCTTCTTCGGCGAATCGTTCTGATACAAATATCTCATTTCAAGAAGCGTTGTGGGTGAAAGATTGAATAGGATAAAGCCCCACTGCGACTCAAGAATTCGCGATCTGCTAGGGATAACTAAAACTTTATTTCTTCTTTATAAAACTGAATGTTATAGTAGAAAATATTTTAACTTCCCTATATACGTTACGATATCAATTAATGTTTCGTGTACAAATTTAAGTTTTTACCTGGTAAGGGAGGTAAAACAAAACATGGAAGATGATGTTGTTATAAAGGATACCATCAATATTTGAATTCAATATTAAAATCACTAATGTTCTTTATTATTATATGCAGTGTAAAAATATGAATATATTTTGTAAAAATTTATTTACATTTATATAAAATATATTTAAAAAATATTAAAGGTTATGCGATCCAGTAATCAAACTCGCTGATCTTCCATTGGTGTTAGCAACTCAATATACAACGTGGTCATAAATTGTTGTACCCATTTCAAAAATGAATTTTAAAGAACGATATAATGCAGCAACTCCCTTTATTAAAATAGATAGAGTAGCTCAAGAAGATTTTGTTTTCATATAGGTAGCGCGCCATTACGGCGCACTAGATCTGCTGTAGCGGGAGATTCCCAACGCAAGTGTCAAAAATGTCTACCATGCAGCAGCATCCACATCTGGCACTGCTGCGACAGTAAATAAATTGTAGCATTTCAAACACGTTTTCGGTTAGAGTATCGAAATTGCTGTACTCGATGCTCAAACCGAAAACGTCTTTGAAATGTTACAATTGATTTGCTTCCGTCGAACCAGAGACATGCTAGACGTGCCTTCAGCTGCCCGGTAGCCATTTTTGGCATTTCCGTTGGGAATCTCCCACTGCAGCAGATTTAGTGAGCCGTGACGGCGCTTATATATCTGAAAAAATGAGCTACTCTTTCATTTCAAAAAACCGAAAATTACCACTACATTATGGGCTTATTATTAATTTTTGAAATGTGTTCATTAATCTATGACCAACCTGCATAAGGTGCATGTCCACCGTTTGGACATTCGTGAGCTGTTACATGTTCTCTGTAGGGAAGGGATAAAATCCAGCTACACACCTGGCGTTTCCGGTCAAATTTTCCAATATTAATTTGCCTAAATGGTGACCTCCCTAACATCCCAGCTCCAAACAGTCACCTAAAGAACATCCTTCACAAAATAGCAATCAATAAATGGCAACATGAATGGACCACTGGTGTAACTGGCAGGCCAGTATTCATCATCATACCAAAAGTGTCAACAAGCCCAGCATCTTGGTCAAGAGGAAAAAAATTATTTACAACAGGGCGTGGCCCATTTCGAAATTACCTAAAAAGGTTTCAACTCCATAACTCTGATCTACGTGCCTGTGGAAAAATAGGAACGCCCTTCCATTTCGCGACGTTCTGCCACCTAACAGCTTTGTACCACTTCACTAAACCCAAAGAGGACTTATCATCGATCTGGTGGCAAAATATACTAAGCAATAAATTCTCAAGGATCAAAATTAACAGACTAATGTATTTTCTATTTGAACATGAAAACCTTCTTAAAGTCTAATATGGCCAAAACAATGTTGCAAATTCTGACTCTTCCTCGGACTCAGGAACAGACCCCATATCATGGGCCACTGGTGTAACTGGCAGGCCAGAATTCAGCATCATACCGAAAGTGTCAACAAACCCAGCATCTTGGTCAAGAGGCCAAATATTATTTGCAACAGGACGTGGCCCATTTCCAAATTACCCAAGAAAAGGTTTAAACTCTATAACTCAGATCTATATGCCTCCTGTGGGAAAATAGCAACGCCCTTCCATTTCGCGACGTCTTGTCACCTAACATCTTCATACCACTTCACTAAACCAAGAGAGGACTTAGAAGACATCTATTTGGGGGTAAAATTTACTAGGCGATAAATTAACAAGGATTAAAATCAACAGACTAATGTGTTTTCTAATTGAGCATGAAATCCTTATTAAATTCCAATATGGCCAAAACAATGTTACAAATTTTAACTCTTCCTCGGACTCAGAAATAGTCTCCACCCCAACAAGACAAACAAGGACCCAATCGTCCTTTAATTCACGAGTTTAAATTACTTCAGAAATAACTCAAGACTCTTATTTTTTTCGGAATATTTTCTCAGGTATACAAAAGGCAAGATATATCACATAATCAATTTAATCAAACAATCAATAAAGAAATTGAAATTGTGTACAGTAATTTTATAACAGCCTCAAGGTTTGTCAGGAGGCTGCCTCGGTAAATCGCTCCTTGTAATTTTTTTTGTTGGAATCAATAAAAATTCTACTTCGCACTCCCATCCAAACTTCAAACCGGAGATCTTTATCTCTGGAGTCAGGGGTGTGTCGTAGATTAAAGTAAAGTGTTAATTTGCCTTGTTTTGTATTTCCTACCTTCCCGTATACTCCGTACATTGGGATTTGAATCACTCTGTATAAAATCCAAGCTCAAAATTGAAAAAAACATAGTTCATTGTAAGATTGAATTTCCACATTAAATTTTCCTAACATAATATCATTATTCGTCATTGGAAATAAACTAATTATTTTCTGTTTCTTGAATTCGAGCATGCTATCATTTTTTAAACAGCTCCAATTATTTTCAGGTTTTCCCAAATAAAACAGAATCCAAAACCATCCATCATAAAAACTGTAGATATACAAATCTGTTTCCTCTAAAAAGTTACTTAAACTTAAGAGTCCACTTTTTATAACGTTTAGAGACAACTGACTTCTTAAATTGATATTGCTACAAAGATGTAATGCAGCTTCCCTGCCTCGCTAGTCTTAATGTTGGGAAGAGAGTTTTACGGGGGTAAGCATGGAATGACCGGCAGCGGCCAGGTCTGGACCCCTGACCTTGGCAATGTCAATTATCAGTTTCTAAATACTTTATATTCCAAGATAACCGATTTGAAATAATAAAAGTAAAACCTGTTATGATCTTCCTTAAACGAATTCTTTCCTCTATAACTGTTCCTCTCATTCATCGAAGATTGTTTTCTTTTATCACTTTTTAAGTGATTTAATCTTTCAAAATAGAGTATTCTTATTTCTCTTTCATAATTTTTTTCGCTTTGGTAAGAATTAGGAATCTTCTTTCTGTATTAAAAGAAGAGCCGAAATCTATTTCTCTTTTATGTGGAAACGGCGAGTATAGGGTTCTTTTTAAATCTTATATATGCAAGTTTAGCATCTGTTTTCTTCAGAATTTATTCAACTTTAAAGAGATATCATTGGAGTCCCAAATTTTTATTGTATTATGAAACCATAAATTAAAACTTTAAATTTTAAAAGGAGTTGCGTTGCCCTTTCATAGATGGCGCCAAGATAATCAGAAACAGCAGAGAAAATGCCATTAATTAAATTCCTTTCCCTTTATAACAAAGCTGTATTAGTTTGGCAAGAAAATAGCAAGATGGCGTCTCAGGGGCACAAATTAGATGAGAACACTAGTTTGGGTTTAAAAATAATCCAAAAATAAAATATTAACGGAAACTCATGCCATACATTAATTACTATTTTCATCACACTTCAAAATAATGAATAAGTATCGAAAAAAGTTTTAGAAGATTGAAAGACAGGAATTTTTTCGTATTAATAACTTCTTAAACTCAATAAGGAAGATAATTATCTTTGCTACTCGACATGATTTATTAAATGTTAATTGTCAAATATTAACAAAGAAGTATTTTCCTTATAAAGTATGTTAAATATTTCAACAAGACCAAACATTTTTTCTCCTTCGGAAGAAGGCAAAATGTTTGATTGATTGTTTACTCAAAAGTTTGATGGATTTTGTTCTCCGACCTTCTAAACGGTAAGATGCTGTTTAAGTCTTTTCGTGCTTTTTTAAAAGAACAACTGACAGAAGTGAACAAATAATTAGAATGATCTTTCGAAAAGTTTGAAAAAGATGGGTTAAAAATACAGATATATAAATTGAATTTAATTGAAATGAAGAGAGTTTATTTACTTGTTATTCTGTTTCTTTGGAAAACTGCTTCTTCATTTTTAATTTAAAATTTTATCTCACTAATCATAATTGTATCAAAATTAATTTTAAATTGGCAGCCAAACTAATAAATTCTTTTGTTTTTTTAATTCAGCGTGTGCTGATGAATGTCTGTGTTAGGAAGAGTTTTTTATTTCGTTTATTTTGGACTCGCAGAGCGTTTTCCGGTAATTTAATCAAACGCCAAATCCGTTTGGATAGTGTATCAAGCGCCAATTTCGAACCATTTATTTATTTAGTACAGAAAGCTATAATTTTGTGTTCTTTAAATTCATTTAATTCTTATTTAAAACTCTAAATGGATCGATTGTAATTAGTTAAGTCGTTTGTTAAATTTTAAACACCAGTGATTATCTAAATCGTTTGGTTGAAATTTTTACCGCAAAACAAGCCTTGGAAGTCGCCAAAAAGACCGAAAGCGAGCAATTAGGGCAGCCTTTCCTTAAATGAGGCTCTTATTTTAAGTAAACATTGAGTGCTACAGCAATAGGAACATCAAATTTAATGTTTTCAAAGTATTTTTAAGCCAAAACATTAAAAAAAACTCTACTTTAAACATTAATTAATATCTTCAAACAGAGTGTGGAAATTTCGAAGATTTCCATTGACAAAGCATTAGACCGGAAGTCGGTCGGTAAAGCGGAAGTTCTACATTATCCCAAATAAACAAAACATAAAACTCGTCCATATTATAAAGATGAATTTTTAAATACATTAACTTGGCTTGCTTAGAAAGCTAATATCCGAAAATTATGGTGCAAGTAAAATGCCTATTTTCTAAAGTTTTGTTCTAATATCTCTCTATTTTATTTTTAAAAGAACAATATGCTCTTTGAAGCTGCCCAATTTTGCAATTTGTTTGCATGATAATTGTAGTACTTCGGGGCTCCAGGTCGCTTAATTTCGTAGTTATCATGCAGAGCGGGGTGACATTTCTTTTAATGCCGATAGATGGCGTTACTTGAGAACATTGAACCCAGGTGCGCCTGTGACCTTCGGGGTCACCGATCACAGCAACCGAGGGGGGACAGAGAGATTTTGGGGGAGAAAGGAGTGAGATGGATTTCAGTTGCTCTGCGCGATAGCTACTTCGTATTCAATTTCTCGCTGAGGAAGATGGAACTACATGAATATATGTATTTCTAATTGAGGAGAATAAGAAACCATTTGTGGAAAATTGCATAACATTGAAGGAATCTTGAATAAAGGATTTTGCTTGCAACCCAGATTTTTCATTCGAAACGAACCATTGAACACCACAATAATCATTGCACATCTTTCTTTGTCTCTAAGTCGCCAATAACGATCCATATTTATGATGCGTAAAAAACCATAAAAAAGAAGGTGGGAACATTTTTATCATTAAAAATTTTTAAATAAAGAATGCAAAAAAATATTACTTCATGATACGCAATGAATTTGTATTGCAACCTCTGAAGAATAACACTTAAGTTATATTTATAAGTTCTGTCTTAAATTTGGTATATGTATGTTTTGAGGTTGCTCTCAACACATGAACTGGCTATGAAAGTCGGATTGCTGGAGAAAAGTTAAGCTCAAAACTCGATTCTGTTAAGAATACGCTACTTACGAGGGCCGGATGCTCGTTAATTTCGTCAGTATCAATGTTCGCAGGATAATGTGGTGTGGAAATATGGAGAGGAGTACCCAGCTCAGGTAATGATATCTGACCACAATTCAAGATTACGAGGTCCACACAAAATAGAACAGGACACGAATTTAACAGATCAAATTCATCAACTTAATTCATCAAGTCTAATAATAATTTTAAAGAACTTTCAGGGAGGAATAAAAGAGGAGTTTAATTCCTCTCAAAAGCATTATTCTTCAGTATTTTAATACATTGGTTTCTTAGTTTGTCATCTGGAAAATCTGTTCAGTTTTTGCTATGAAATACATGACAACGCAGTTTTTATCATGAGAATTCATTGAGTCAGTAAGTGCACAATTTATATGCAAGTTGAAACTGTTTACTTTTTTGGATAAGTAGTGTACTACATTTCACTCTAATCACTTGTGACATTTATAAAACAAACGATTATAAAATATTCTATTGTCAACTCATCTTTGTTAACATCTCAGGTAACGCATTATTTCATAAACAAAAATATTAATTTTGGTACAAATGTTCACTATATCACCTCTTTTTCAGGAGAACAGGGGAGGGAAAGTTCTAATCAGTGTCACCCCACCCGATCTGGTAAACCCGGAGAAGGCCATTCAAACCTCTTAAGAATGAACTGTTCAGGTATTAATTAATTTTTAGAGGAAGAGGACATTGTCTTCTTCTCCAGAAAGTGGAACATCTTTCCCTCAACTCATTTCCTGAACTTTTCGATATTTGAAGTGAAAACTCGAGAAAAGCAGTCGAGCAAGAAGAGAGTCAGCAATCACTAGACGAAGTATTTTTTAACAACTGCTTAAGAAGTTGCGTGACTATTTACTTTATGCTCAAATGGGGAAGTATTACCGAATTTGGACATCCCATAGAACTGGTATCGTAACTTCAAATCTATTAAATATTTGGCCGGTAAAATAAGCAACGATGTGAATGTGATTTATTAAAGAAAGTGCTAAGTAGTGTCAGTTAGAGACCATATGTTTAGATTATGTGCATGTATGTCATTTGTGTGCCAAAAGTGGATTATCTTTATTACAATTATGTCTTACTTTTAGCCTTTTTATTTTTAATTATTATAAATACTAGTGCCTTCGGCGACCATCTGTTCACCCATAATATTAATAAACTGTGTTTATGCTTGAAACCTGGCGAAATAAATTGGCGGTTATAGAGGCTGAGGGATTCTGCAAAAGTTATATTTTTCGATTTCTCTCAAAACCTGGAGACTGGTGTTGCGGCAGGCGACACATGATGACATATCTAGACGTCAATAAGCTTCCAAATGAAATAAAAAATTATCGAAATCGATCCAATAGTAGAGGTTGGAGTACTGGCCCTCTGATTTTGCCAATTATTTTAAATATATAGATTATTGAAACGCAAATTCATTTTTTTCTCGAATTCTTGACAAAGTAGCGCCACGCTATGGAATTAAACTACAGTTAAATTAATCTCTTAACTGATAATTAAGTTTTTAAAATATTAAAATAGTGTATTGTCATGGAGAACACACACATGTTCTATGTTTGAAAACTCTAACACATCAGGTAGTGAGTAAAATATCCATTGCAAACAGGAAACCAAACACGTTAAATAAAAATATTTTTTTAAAAATAGATCAAGAAAGAATTTTCATGTTATAAAAGATTTTGATTAAAGAAAAAGACCCTACCATCTTGGAAACAAAAGCTAAAAATAAAGTTCATTGAACTATCAGACAAAACATAATTAAAATAAATTTATTGATTTAATCTACATTTCTTAAGTTATGAAAACGCTTTGCATAATGTGTAAACTCATATTTCTTATATTATACACCATACGGTACTCCGCGATTATTGGAAATAATCTGTAAGAAATTATAGAAAAAAATTGCTTTTAAGCTTTTAATTTTTTCCATTTCAAAAACAACTATATTAATTAAAAGCTTATAAATTAATTTAAAATTTCAAAGCAATTTCAAGGAAATAGGAAGAACAGTTTTAGATGAAGAAAGTTTTAACTCAGTAATGACATTTATCAAATCCTTACATCGGAATAAATTTCAGTTACTTTTTAGTTTCTTAAATTCAAAGATGTAATTAAATATTAAACAACAATATTTACGATAGTATTTATCTTAACAAAAAAAATACAACAAAACTCCTCTGTCACTTATTTTATGGATAAGAAAATTTGTTTTTATCCAAATTGGAATCTACAAAATCAATTTTGACATTTTTACACAACTTGTAATTTGTAATTTAAATCAAATAATGGTTATCAATAAAAAAAAGCTTTTTTTAAAACATAATTTTCTGCAAAATGAATTTCAACCTTCTAGAGTTAGAAATCATGAGAACAATACATTTTAAGCAAGAAATATGAACATTTGAGATATCAATTACTAAAAAACTGATTACTTAAGGATGAAAGGATATCAAAGATTTTCTCTCACTCTATATTCAAGGCATTTTAAATAAAAAGCTTGTGAAAGAGAATACAGAAAACCTAACATCATCACCATCAATTTTAATCAAACTCTTTCCTTCACGAAGGTTCTTTTCGTTTATCTAACACTGATTACTATGATTATTTTTAATCCGATATTTAATCTAGCAAATTGGAATGCTTTCTCTCGTCATTTTTTGAAAGTTGTTTACAAATAGGCGGTTCGATTTAATAAAATCTTAGAAATAAAATTTTACCTAAACATTAATTACTAATTTCGTCACACTTTTCAAAGGAATGAAAAGATTAAAAAGCTTTTTGGAAGCTCGTATTAATACCTGTTTAAATCAAACAAGGAAGGAAATTATCTTTAAATTATCGAGGGGATTTATTCATTGTAAATTTTAACCACGAACAAAAAAAATTTTTTTTCTTACAAATATGTTAAATTTTTAAAAAAGATAGCAAAAGGGAAAAATTCTAGTACAATGTGATCGAAATATCTGATTAATTGTTTGTTATGCCAATTTGTTTTCTGCTTTTTTTGCATGTTAAGCTTTGCTTTTCAAAACCAGAAGGTGATTTTTTTAAATACAATCTTCTTGTATTTTGAAATAATACGTGATAAATGCGAAGTAGAAATTTGTCCTAAATCTGAAAAATCACTGAAAATGTATGTGACTTTCTAAGGTATCTGATTACGTCTAAAAGACGGTTTTGGGGCTTCTAAATCTGGCTTTCTAAATCTGGGTTTATTTTATTTTTACGATAAATAGAAACGGATATATATATATTTTTATAGAACAAGGTATCTTAACAAGAAACTGGAAGTTGGCTGTTTTCCCTCGTAGTACCAAATACACCGCACTCTGAAGTATACATTAATTAGCTTTTTATTTATTTCAATTAACTATTTGCTCTATCTGCAAGCCATGCCAATTTGAATAAGATTTTGAGTTTCGACAAGCTGCTATGGCCATTTTTGCCAAAATGCAAATTTGTGGAGTTACAAAATTCAAGTTTTGGGATATCCATAGCTGAATAATTGTTTAATGATTGATTTTATGGTCTTAAAAGAGTATTTCATGAACTGGAAATAGTTCCTGGCCAATATAAATATTGAAATAATATCTTAACCTCGATAACCATAGAATCGTCACTTCTAAGACACAGTCTCTGGCAGGAACAAAAAATTATAGGAAAAAATTACAGACTCTCAGAATGTAAAAATGTGATAAGATTCTGGATAACGAAGGTATATCTTACAAATGTGGCATATTTCAAAAGAAGTTAAATAAATCTATTTTTAATGAAAAACGAATTAACCCTCTAAGCGTTTGAGACGCATTTTTCCGTTTTTCATGTTCAGTTCAAAAGCAGATGATTTATGTTTATGTTTATAATTTCTTAAATAAATAGATAAAATATTCTGAAGACTTGATTAAACTCAATAAAGATCCAATTATTCACTCTAAAAACTTATTTTTATGGTTTTAAATCCATTAGATCAAAATAACTGACCGCTTAAAGGGGGGGGGGGTTAAAACTTTAAATGCGTTTTTTGAAAAACTTATATTTTGTCAAAAGCTATTTACGCAAAACACGATATATCAAAATATTATCTATATATTTCTTTGAAATTTTGTATATATGCTGTCTTAAGTGTAATGAAGGCAATGAACTAGAGATATAGTTTTTTTTATTTAGAGCTGCTTAATGTTGATTATACCTATGCATTTTGTGAAATTTTGAATAAGAGAATACTCGACTTGCCATAACTTTCCTGTAAATGCAAGTATTTCTTAGATCCTAGTTCATTGCCTTCTCCATAGCTGTAAATGTGCTGTGTAGAGTACGAACTTGAATATATGGATTAGAATTTCGTCTAGAGTGTTTTGCTTTTTCTTCTAATTTTCCCATTTTTTACCTAAAATATCCCATTTTACTGAATCTCAAGTGACATAAAATTTCCTGACTGATATTAATCATTGTTTTTTATTATATTGAGTCAGAAAATGAACTGAAATTGAGCATTAAAGAGCTTTTTCAAAACTTCATTCCCGCACTTATTCGCACGAACGAAGTATCTCGAAAATAAATTATTTTACTAGAGATAATGTTGTCCAGGAAAGTTACTTTTTCAAATTTGGCTTGTAATTTATATCATTTATTAAAACTGTTTCGATTATTGGTTATCAGGTAATGAAACATTTTTCATTCTTACTTGAGTGCACACTTTTTTATGTCTTTTTTATGGTGATCAATATTTACATTTTTATGTTTAGACACTTAATTTCTGATAATTATTCTATAAGCAATTAAATGTTTTATATAATTTGCATTAGTTATTTTTAATTTCTGCTTCATAAAATTTAAATATGTTTAACGCTGAAAAAGTTTGTGAATGTATGCTCTTTTTTAACATTACTAGTCCTTGATTAGTTGCAGCCAATGCGGACCCAAGTTTAGGATACTTGAATGGCAGGCAGAAAAACTATGTTTTTATTACTTTTTTCATTAAATAATGCAAAACAAGATCAGAAGATAAGTGTTAAATTTTGTTACTGCTGAGCAGGAAATTATAAATACACAACCGGAATTTCGAACTGAAATTTATTTTATGTATGTTTTCTGTCTGATTTAAAGAACAAAGTATGTCAGAGGAAGCATAATATTATTAAAGGACTTTTAATTCTATATTTCAGCCTATTTATGTCATAAACAGTGTCTTGTTATATTTTAGAGCTTCATAGGATAGTTTTGACAACACTACCCAGATAGCACGTAAGTTTGCAGCAAGTTTGATTTTGACTTGTCATGGCAAAATTTGACGCGTCAAACTTGAATCGAACTTGTAGCAACTTCGATGTGACAAATAGCGCCACCTTCTTGCAAATCAAACTTGCTGCAATTTTGCAAAACAAGCTTCCTGCAAAGATAGCACAATAAAGAGATAATTATCTTTGTCTCTGTTTTAAAAAACATCCGATTTTTAATAGCATCTCCTAGACCGTAATTCTTTTTTATTAATTCAATAAATCAATGGTAATTTGTGAAAAAAATAACTTTTTTATAAAAAAAATTTTTGAAATACTTTCCATCTTTTTACTAAATATATCACTCTCACTTTAAAGAAAACTATATCGCCTTTTTCTTAATGTTGAAATTTTAACGTTTATAAACAAAATTAAATCTAAAAAACAGTCATTGTTTGTTGAACAATAATAACTAGACATTTTGTCCCATTTTAAAGTAATTACTTTTGAACTCTAATTTCATAATTTATTCTACTAGCAAAACGTAGCTATTAGCGAAAATCGCTCTCTCTTTGACTTCAAATCATATTCTCAACTCAAAAAATTAATGAAATCCAGAAAATAGTTAAAAATAAATCGTATACGAATCGAATCGAACGATGTATTAGCGAAATCTATCTACTCCTCTCGGCGTTCAACTGGCTCAATGGTTAGCGTCTCCGCTTCGGAACCGGGAGGTCGCGAGTTCTATCCCGGGTTGTGTTTCGTACTCGGTTTTTGCTATAATTTGCAATAAGTTTGCACGGCAAGCTTGTGGCAAGCTTGCTGCAAGTTCGTTTCATGGTGACTTCGGGGCTTTTGTTAACTTGCTGCAAGCTTGCACTCTTGTCATGACAAATTTGTGGCAAGCTTGCTGCAAACTAAAATTGCTATCTGGGTATAAACAACTGAACGTGATTTTTAATTTATAATTTTATCAAATACAGAAAACACAGTATGGCCTTATATACAGGGAGATTATAATTAAAGTTGCACTTTCAAAAGGCTGTAAAAAACTAACTACTGGTCAGAATGACCTGATATTTCATCTGAGTATACGTGAAGCAACGGATAGCAAAAGCATATCTTTTAAAGCAATTGTTTTTTAGCATCTTATCACGAGTACAGCGCCATCTATCGGCCAACTTTTGAACTTTTTTTTTCATTCGCAAAACAAATTCCCATTGCTTCACGGATACTCAGATGAAATATCAAGTCATTCTGACAAGTGGCTCTTTTTTTACAGCCTTCTATAAGTGCAACTTTAATTACAATCACCCTGTATAATAAATTTTCAGATTCCTGAGTCGTAAACTGCAGATTACAATGGTTTCTTGATAAGTTCGAGCAAATTCTAAGATGTGCTGCCACACGACCTTATCGAGAATATCATTAGTTGGCGGTAACTCTTGAAGGTTATCACACAATTTCATTCGAATTTATTTATTTGGTTGTGTTTGACACTTATTGAATCGATAGTGATTTCTGAAAGACGGATAGAGGAGAAAAAATTTTCTGAAAAGTAAAACGACTCAGGAAACCAAAGAAAACAATTACCGTACTGTATTATATATCTTTGCCTAATCGTTTAAGTAATGAAATAATGGAAAAACGAGCTCACTTAGAGAAAAATACGATAATGCAGCAGCTCACACTTCTGCAGTTAGGATCACAAAATTACTCGAGTTACGCTATCAAGTTTTTTTTATACTTCCCATTCTCCTGATTTGCTACGCTCGAATTACTACCTGCTACCTAATATGAAACAATGGCTGGAAGGGGAAAAATTCAACAAACGATGAAGTACTTGCCGGAACAACTGACTACTTTGATGGATTGGACAAATCATGCAACATGAACAGACTAAAAAAAATAAAGTCTTCTGTATCAGTGTATAAACCACAAAGCAAAAAAGGTTGAAAATTGTATATTGTTTTCCAAAAAAAAATTGCGTTTCCTTCCTTTTTGTACGAACCTATCGAACAACCCTCGTATATGCTAATTACAACAGTTGAACTGACAGTTCAGTAAGCAAAGAACCAGACATCACATTAAACATATGAGATTCGTAAAATATATTCTTTCAGATGGGAACTCTCATGAACCTTATGAACAAGATGGTGTGGACGAGTACAGCGGAATGTTTCACCCCATATGATCAGGAAAGCGCGGCACACCACTGTTCTGCGAAATGTTCTCTTCAGGTGTTCATTAATTACCAGAGAAAGATTTCAACGCCATTGTCCTTAGAAACAGCGCACTTTCCTTTCACTTATTCGCTGCCCTTTTCGGTGTTCAATAGAAGGCTAGGAAAAGGAATTGAAAGTTGTTTCGTGTCTAAATGGGAGTTCGAGGTCGAATTCAAATGTAACGAGTTCCATTATAACGAAGTTGTCTTTTGAGAGAAAATTCGTTCTGGCTATAATTCAGAGTGCCAAGGTGTGTAAGGATTGATGTTGGGAGACTTATTCTATTTATAAAGAATGATTTGTTTCTCGACAGCTTTCTAACCTATCATTGTAAAATCCCGATAATCATCACAGCTGATGATATAAACCTTCATTCTAATACTTTATTCATTGCCACCCAGAAGAGCCAGCTAAACCCATTTGTTTAAGAGCATAAATTGACCCATGGGGAGGAGAAAACTCCAGTTGGAAGCAGGACAGCATGCACAAAAAAGTGATGAAATGTGACAAAATCGACTTGTGGGTGTATGTGAATGCAGTCCAATAAGCAGGATTTTAAAAAATAAAGCTCTTTATTTTGCAAATATTCCAAGCAAAGAAACGTAGCACAAGTATTAACACAGCACTAGTAAAAATTCACAACAGAGACTACCAATAAATCTCAATACAACGCTCAAAGGTTTCTTGTTAGCTCACCAGCTTGCTTGCTGATCAAATTCCAACTGACTTTCCTTGGCTTGAGAGCTTGCCTTTTATACTTTTCAACAAGAAGTGACTTCATTACGTAGGAAGTGACATAATCTCTAGAAAGTTCATGAAACCAGTAGAAATAGGTTGAAAGTTCGAGGTCCTTCTAGAGAATTCCTTTTGTCGCCAAAGTCGCCAACTTTGCCGCCAAGACGCCAAAATTGTCGCCAAATTTATCGCCAAGTCGCCAAGATTAGCATCTCAGGGAAACGACTTTATAGCTATGTAACAATATGGGTGACAATGTGAGCAAACTATTTCATATTTACAATAATTATTTCAAGGAGCGAAGAGAATTTACTTTCCCACTCAACACTTTTATTACACGTGGGATGGTTAAATTTAATACTATTGGAGGAAGAAAAGAAAAGTTAATTCTCCCTGAATGGTTTGAAGGCTGGATAGATATTGTCTTCCAGTGGTTCCTGTAAGTTCTTCCATGTCTCTCTGTCCAAAACTTGTTTCATGAAGATATCTTCCGATTTCATTCAAACAATAAAAACTATATTTCGTTCAAACAATAATAACTACTAGGGGGTCACACCCCCTGATCGCTACTCTCCTCAACCCCCACGAATCAAGTTGTGATTCTTTTGGGATCACTACGTGGTCCAAGCTCGCTTTGCTCGCTCGCCATACAGTTATGCATTTCTGCTAGTAAAAGAAAATTATAAATACATTAATTACTGAAAGTAACTTGATATATCTGAAATTGCATGAACTCCTAAAATTATTTTTTCATCAATTATTAAGAATAAAATCTTCTGGTAGCACAGAGATATGTATCTAAATATTAGAAAGAAATTTGAATGCTAATATTTATAATTTTAAGATTTTTAAAAATAAAAATTATTTGCATCAATCAGAAATCAGTCATTTGAATTACCATACACAATTGACAATATGTTCAACAGTTTTATTTATCTTAACTTCATCCCACCAAAATTTTGAAAACGATCTATTTTCAATGAACTGTTTCTGAGAAAAGCTTCCCGCATCTATTCACACTCACTCCAATTATTATTTCGCCGTGAAAGATATAACTTTTCTCTCTTGGCAGTTATTTATGTGTTAAACCTCAAAAATCTTAGTTGTAAAAGGATTATCTAACCCATTTTACAACCTTTTACCTAAAAAAAGTACCATTTAAAGAGAAAAGTGGCTTGATACATGCTTGAATTCAAAATTGGAACCATAATAATTATGCATTTTTAGCTTTTTAAAATTGATAAGATCCTAAGTTTACTCATGTTACGTTGCTCAGAAAGCTTTCCCACATGTAAACTTTCCCACAGACTCACTCCAGCTACAACTTAACAAGAAAGGTACAACATGTTTCTCTGGGTAGTCACTTATGTTTTTTAAAACTCAGAAAATGTGAGTAATCGAAAGATGAAATAGACCATTCCTCAACCTTTTAACTAAAAAGGACATATTAAGGAGACATTCATTCATTTGTCTAATCGAAACTGCAAGACTTAAAAGTATTCTGTTCAAATTATTTAACTCAAGAAAAAATTCGTTGTCTCAGGCTTTCCACCGATGTAAACAAACCAAACTTGCAAGCTGTTGCGAAACGACAATCAAGAAATTCGACCCTTTTATATATATATATATATATAAGCTTTGAAATTATAAAGAATCTTAAAGATATTGATGTTTACTCTGTGCATACTTTTGATTTTCAAGATTTATTCAATAGTATAAATATCAAAGATTTGATGAGAATTTTATTAAAGATTTATGAAGATTTTAGCATATATAAAATGATTGATTTCAAAAAATATCAAACACTAATAGAAGTTATATTAAAAGAAAATTATATTAATTTTGACAATAAATTATACCAACAAATTAATGGTATTCCACAAAGTGGACCAGCAAGTAATGCTCTTGCTAACTTATACTTACATTATTATGAAAAAGAAATTAATTACAATTCTTGTATAATGTACAGATTTATTGATGATTCAATTATTTGTTCAAGAGAAGAAGGATACACTCCAATTACTGACTTTTATCCAGAGTATTTAACTTTAATTAAGACTAATGAAGATATTTCATCTGCAGATTTTCTAGATCTTGAGATCAAAATTGTTAATAATAAATTAAATACCGAAATTTTTGATAAAAGAAACACTTTTACGTTTAATATAAATAGGCTACCATTCTGGAATAGCAATATAAGTATTCAAATCTTTCGAAACACCATCCTGAACTATTTACATAGAAGCTATATTTCAATTACAGATAGTAAAAAAACAGAGATCCTATATCGATACATTTATTAAAAATGCCCTGATATATGGATTTCCTATTAATTTCATGCTTGCTTATATTAACAAAAAATATTAACACATTTAAAAGAATAGTACATTAGAATTGATTAATTTGAAATATTCATATCTTTTGATTTCAGTGAGATTTTAGTACATCTTAACATTAGTAGATGGCGCCACTATTATTAGAAATAGTTTGCAAATGATAATATGAAGAATTACGTCATTATTTAAATGTTAATATCAAATTAAAATAGGTTCATATAACGTTCTTAAAAAGATGTAAATCTATAGTTTAATTATTAATGATGATTTAATATAGTATATATAACATATTTTAGTTTAAATATTTTCACAATAAATGCGGAACTGTAATTCCTATTTAGCTTTTGGCATTTTTTGCTATGACTTTGAAGCAGTAAGCATTTAGTTAATTTTCTCGTTCTTTTATTAATATATTTTGGAGATTTACTCCTATATTTGTTGTCTTTTTCCAACAATTGGCCCTCACAGAAGGTTGGTGCCTATAAATTTCGAAATAATGTGACATAATCATTCCTCAGGTCGATTGGCATTTGATTGTTGGAATTTCATATCTGGATTGGCTTTTTCATAGTAATAGTTTTTAATCTTATTAGCTTTTTGTATTTCATTGTGTGAATAATATTAGGTTATATTATTATTTATATTTAATTTTAAATAAGGGTTTAATAGGTGTATATGAGAAAATGTTATTGTCCCCTAATACGCTTAGTATACAATTTAAGTATACTGAAGCGTACTAGGCAAGCGTACTTAAAAAATAGGAAGCGTATTTAAGAATTACGTTTCTCAAATGTTTCATAATACTTATTTCCATACAAATGTTTGATATTCTGTACCATCCATTTTATCTGCATCTGTATCTATCACAACCAAAAAATTTCTTTCATTCTCTTTCTCCATGCGTAAGCTTTTATGAAATCCATTTTTCATACCCTCAGGAAATCTTGCAGGTGTCTCTCACATTCTGCCTTACCTCATTTCTTCCCTTTCTCATTTGAATGACCATTTTCT